>JAHRHZ010000122.1:3620550-3668310 GCA_024137785.1 Ginglymostoma cirratum | reverse complement strand
GTCAGAGGGTCAGTGCTGAGGGAGGGACTCACTGTCGGAGGGTCAGTATTGAGGGCGTTCTGCAGTGTCACAGGGTCAGTAATGAAGGAGTGCAACAACGTTGGATGTACAGTGCTGAAGTAGAGGTGCACAATTAGAGGGTCAGTACTGGCATTCACGTCATTGCCAGAGTATATGTTAAAGTTGTATGACGTTAACTGAAGTAGGACTGTCTTGGTAAACATGCTCCCACCCTCCTTTTCTGTTTTTAAAGTTGGTGCTTAGTGACGTGCTTCCCCTCTCTGCTTGTTGTTGTGGAGTTGGGCAGAATAAGGAAGGCCAGTGCAGTTTGAGGGAGTAGGTTTGAATCTTTGTCTTGCATCATTATGTAAAAATGGGAGTGTTCAGGGAAGTGGCTGATGCAACATTGTGATATGTTGTTTTGGCTGTGCAACTGGAGAAGTCCAGCCGTGAATTCATGTGTCATTTAAGGTCAGCATTCAGCACTTGCAGTTTTTTATATATTCGTTGGAACAACTTGCATTTATACCTTCCACACTGTAAACCCCCCAGGGAACATCATTCTGACACCAAACCACTAAACGGATATTAGGGCAAGGTGTCCAAAAGCTGGGTGAATGAATGACAAACGTTGTAAAGGAAGATGAGGTTTTGGGATGAAATTCATTAGTTTAGGGTTCAAGCAGGTGAAGGTATGGCTTCAATGGTGGGTCAGAGGGTGTGAGGGTTCGTAAACAGTCTAGGATTGGATGAGCACACAGTTCTCCAAAGACTGGCAGAGATGGGGTGAGGCCAGAGATAAGGAGGAAGAACAAACTGGTTTACTTCAACATGGAAGAATAACAATGAATTGCTGAGATACCTTGAAGTCCATAATTGAATGACGCAAAGCAATTCCCCTGCCCCACCCAATCCTACACCTCCCTGCTCTATTTCTGATTGTTGTGCTTACAAACTGCATTCCACGTACAAAGAAGTGGGGAGAAAGTAATGTCATGACAGGAAGCTTTGACATTTATGGAACAAAATTCACAGTTCAGGTCTGTTTCTGTCCAAGATGACGCTCCTTCAGTTTATGGGGGAGGGAGAGATATTTTCTAATCAACCTGTTCAGAGATGTTATTACACACAAGAAGGGATTGAATGGCTTGGTGAGGAACCAACGAGTGGAGCTTATGAATGACCACAAAGTTGACTGCAGACCTGTTTAATCCTTGCATTGTCCGCAAGCTTTGTATGACAGACCTGCTCCAAGAGTTGAAATGGAAATCGGCCCCGATCTAAGTGAATGGCACAGCATGTTCTTGGAGCTGACTGGCATCTTCCTGTTAAGACATGCAAGGCCATATTTAAGCTGGGTTGGGGGGATGGTGGGTGTGGGGTGTGGTGTGCTGTGCTGTACATTTCTGCACTTGCCCTTTGGAATTACGGTCAGTTGCCTCCTGGAACAATAGAGCTCGGTATTGATGTTGAAGATGACCTACCTTTTCAGTACCTCGGGGGCAGTGGGTCCTTAAAAGGTCCTGCTACCTGAAATGTTTTGTTCATAACAAATATTTGTTGTAATGTGTTTTGATCTCCGCTGTGCTTCACTTGTGCAGCCAAAGGTTATATTTCAAACTTTCAAACAGCATTTTGTGATCTAACCAATAAAGTTGTCCAGATATATTTACAATTATCACAAAAGTTTCATAATGTATTATTATTTGGGAATTTGGATTCTAAAGTAGAGGTATGTGGGTTTTGTTTTAGTTTTGAGAAGGGAACTGGATATAATGTTAACAAGACCAGGAAGTCATTTTTATTTCACAAGTGTACATATAATTTCTAAGAAAGCTTGTGACTTTAGTGAAGTGATTAGCAATCTCCCTGGGCACTTAATTCATGAAGTGTTTCAAAGTTGAACTTTTATGACATACAGAAAGATAGATGGCTTTCAGATGATTGCAATCTTGTCAGTTCAGTAAGAAATTAAAGAGTTAAGATAGGAGTGATACTTCACTGGGACTGAGTGTCTGTAAAGCATATTATTAAGACACAAGGGTTGAAGCTTTGATTTTGCTATTTAAAGAATATCTCTCCGGAATTTTTTTCTTTTCTGTAACATATGTGTGTTCTTATTTAAAAGTATATTGTCTGCCTCATGTGACTATGATCAGTGACTGACCACCGCAGTGGCCAAATTGCAAGAATTACACTTACGAACTATCAAGTCAGGATTCACCTGAAGCTATGACTTGTCCAGTATTACCAACAGCTGGAATCATAACACATATTTTACTTCTTCAGGATTGACAATAATGTTCCCAATTTTTTGGCTTAACTGTTGTCCTTTGACTCTTTTGTGCTAGGAGACTATAAATTAACTGAGCTGACTTTGCAAGTGTTGCCTCTTGAACGTTCCCCAAGCGAGTATGGATTCAGTGATTTCCAGAAGAGTTTCAAAGGAACTGTTGAGTCCTAAAAGTTCCTAAGTAACGTCCTGTGTAAATCCTGCTATCGGTTTTTGTATGAACAAGGTTCAGCCACTTGTCTGCTCTCTGAACCGATTCTGGCATCTTTTCCATCTTGATTATGCTGGCAACGCGGTGTGCGTTTGTGTTTGGCTTTTGAGTTTCTTTGCACAAAATTGAAGGGAAGGTTTTCAAAGTAAAGCAGGTTCCTTAAACCTTTCTGTCTCTTTCCTCCTTTATGAAACTTCTTCTTATGTGCCACTTTGAGCAAACCTTCGGGTATTCCCTCATATCTGCCTGTGAGTCAGTGTCAGATAATGCTTGTGATAATGCTCCTGCTTATGAAATGTCTTTGGAGGTTTTTACAATTTTGAAGGATTCCTCTTCGCTTTGTCAAAAATTTTTGGTCTCTTTTAGGTTTCAGTTCAAGGACTGCCTCTACATGGGAAGCACAACACGATTGCAGAACAGAACCATGGGAACCAGGTCAAGAGTGCATTGACTCAAAACAGTCGGCCTGCTCGAGATGTTCATTGCCCTAAAGAGAACTATTACCCAGTTAGTGCCAATCTATGTTGCCTCAAGTGTCCTGCAGGTGGGTCTGGATCTTCTCACTGTTGACTGTACCTAATTGCTGCAGCATTGACCAGATAGTCTTGTGGCAGAGTCAGTACTTGGGAGCTGGTTGTGATCAATTGATCTGATCTTGGGATTATCACACCTGTTGCTAGCTTAAATCAAGGTCTCAAAATAAGGAGGGAGCTCGCTCATAAAGTAAAGCTTCCCCCTGCTCACTGCACCAATCTCACCCTACTCTGGCCAAACATCATTCTCAGGGAGGAGCACCTCTCCTGTCGGATTGGAGTGAGCTGAACGTGAATTTGGAGGTCTGCAGACAGCGGACCTTTCGTCATAACCCCTCCAGGAGATATGACCATGGCCTTGTAAAGAAAACACTGTTTCTGTGTCTACAGATGCTGCCAGACCCACAAATGCAAATCGTTCTATGCGTACCAAACTTTGTTGCTTGGCAGTGGGCTTTTGGGAGCATGTGCTGGTTGGTGTCCAGTTTATCAAACCTGCTTTTTGTAAAAAGCTCAGTGCCAACACTGTTTATATTGTGCTAAGTCACACCCAGCAGTCTGCCGCACTAAAGATGATGTGAGCATTAACACAAGCTTAGCTTTATGAACACTAGTTCCTCTCTCTCTCTATCTCTGCTGCGAACAATCCCATCGTTTGTCTTTATGGAGAAGGTCATGACCTCATTCTGTGCCACCCAGCTTGGGGAAATGGCTGTTGATGGCAATTGCACCATGTTACCCTCTGCATGTACATTTAGGTGGGCCAAATGGCCTAATTCTCCTCCTATCATATGGTTTCATGGTCATGCAGGAAGTGAGATGTTGCAGGTTGGTTGGCAAAGTGACTGTGGGGAACATCACAGTGGATTCTTACTTTCACTTTGGAGTGGGAAGCCTGTCTGTTTTTACTCCCATTCCCATTCACCTTCAATTAACTATTGCCATACAGAACAGAGCTGGGAGTGTCCCACTTTGGGCATCGGTAAGTTTTTGAATCGAACACTTGTGATTCTGGGATCTACAGTGATAGGAATGTTGCTGTGACTGGTGAAATGTTTTTAAATGCACCGCTCAGTTTGACGACCTCCGGAAGGAATTCCTCTGACTTGTCTGTTAATGGCCTGCTTACTGACTACAGGAACCTATGTGGCTGAAAACTGTAACACACCTTATACCAGGGGGAAGTGCCAGCCTTGTACTGATGGAGAAGACTATACCGAATGGCCTAATGGTCTGGACAGTTGCCTAGCCTGCCACTCTTGTCGAGAAGGTAAGAAATCAGAGTTATAACTATTCCTGGGTTAAACTTTGGCTGTTGAAATGGAGGCTTTTCTGTTTTGCATCTGATCTCCTTTGCTTTGGAAAGGGACTTCTTTGCCGTTTTTGTGTGGCCATTGGGGAGACATATCGTCAGCCATGGCTCTGAGGCTCCTAAGCCCCGAATCAGAGGGTTCGGTTGGAGTTTTTTGAATGTTACACCACAGAAGGCCGTTCAGTCCACACTGCCAGTGCTATCTTTCTGAAGCAGCTTTGAATTTCATCCCGTTCCCCGTTCTTAGTTCTGCCAGCAAATGAACTAATTTTCATTGATTGCTGTGTGTCTTCACAGATCAGGAAGTAGTGTCTCACTGTACAGCACAGAACAACACTGTGTGCCAGTGCAAAGCAGGAAGATTCTGTTCGCCAGAGCAGTCCTGTGAGATATGTCGGAAGTGTAAAACCAGGTGAATACAGATTCCCCACATCTGCAATTGGCATTGGGAGGAAAGCTTTGAATTCTCTGTTTCACTTTACTTCTTATTATGTCACATTGTGGGGTATCCCAAAGTGGTGTCTGTGTGAGCTTGGCATCCATCTGGTTTGGGTGGGGTACATAGTTTATTCAAACCTGTTTTTTAAAATCAAATCTGGGTGTGAATTTGTATAAATTTAATGGTCCATTCATAAGTTGCTGCACTCAGGCACATCACCACTTCCACTTTTTCTCCATCAGACACACCCAGAACAGTTATATCCCAGGGTAATATACATAGGAAAGCTCTCCCTAGTGTTTTAAACAGGAAGTAGAGCTCTCTCTACACTGTCCCCATCCAACACTCCCAGGACATGGGTAGCACCAGGTTAGACACAGAATAAGGCTCCCTCATTACTATCCCCCTTCAAACACACACAGGACAGGAACAGCACGGGGTCAGGTACGGAGTAAAGCTCTCTCTGCACTATCCACATCAAACATTCTCTCAGGAGGGACAGCACGGGACTAGATATTGAGTAAAGATTACTTTACACTGACCCCATCAAATACTTGCAGGACAGGGACAGCATAGGGTTAGATAGTTAGTAAAGCTCCCTCTAGACTGTCCCCATCAAACGCTCCCAGTACAGGGACAGCACAGGGTTAAATACTGAGTAATGGTCCCTCTGCACTGTCCCCATCAAACATTCCCAGGATAGGAACAGTTCTGTTATATTTCAAGAGAAGATAATTTGTCCTATTTTGAATATTCTCATTATTTATTCTGGTTTTCCAGCTGTCCAGAAGGTCAGACTGTGAAAGCTGAGTGTACTCCAACATCAGACACTGTATGTGAAGTAAAACAATCCTCTGCAGGTACTCTTTCAGGAGGTGAGTATTTTTAATCATTGCTACATAAAAGTAGCCTTGCTGTTATGTTCCAACAACAACACTGTGAGTGACTGGAATTTTTTGTTCTTTCAGGTACAGTTGCTTTGATTGTAATCGTTCTTGTCCTGATTTTTGTGTTTGTCCCTCTGATTGTCTGGTGGAAGAAAACTGGATTCAGCAAGACACCTGGATGCTCCCAGACTATGAGATGCAAAAGCCAGTGGCGCAGTAAGTATACAAGTGAGTTGATAGAATTTAAGGCATATTTGTTTGCGTCTCCTTGCATCTGAGGGAGCAGGTATGCACCAGAGCCTGTCTAATCAGGACTCCCAAATATATCACTGCTCACCTAGATCTGCTCACATTCCAGAGTTTTTTCCAGCTGCTACTGTTCGGCCAAGCAACTGTTCTCCTTCTCTTCCAAATTTCCCAATTCCTTGTAAAATCCTGGAGATTTGGGGCTGTCCCAAAGTATTTCGCAGTCAATGACAGACATTTGAGCATAGTCATTATTACAGTATTGATTTATGCCAAGTGTGATCCCACAAACACTCACTTCGTGCAAACCATTAGGCTGTGCAGCGCTCCTTTGGTACCAGACCTGTGAGTGCAGCACTCCCTCAATATTCACCGACCGACAGAGCGGCACTCCCTCAACATTCACCCTCGGACAGAGCGGCACTCCCTCAATATTCACCGACCGACTGAGCGGCACTCCCTCAATATTCACCGACCGACAGAGCGGCACTCCCTCAATATTCACCGACCGACTGAGCGGCACTCCCTCAATATTCACCGACCGACTGAGCGGCTCTCCCTCAATATTCACCGACCGACTGAGCGGCACTCCCTCAATATTCACCGACCGACAGAGCGGCACTCCCTCAATATTCACCGACCGACTGAGCGGCACTCCCTCAATATTCACCGACCGACTGAGCGGCTCTCCCTCAATATTCACCGACCGACTGAGCGGCACTCCCTCAATATTCACCCTCGGACAGAGCGGCACTCCCTCAATGTTCACCCTCGGACAGAGCGGCACTCCCTCAATATTCACCCTCGGACAGAGCGGCACTCCCTCAATGTTCACCCTCCGACAAAGCGGCTCTCCCTCAGTGTTCACCCTCGGACAGAGCGGCACTCCCTCAGTGTTCACCCTCGGACAGAGCGGCACTCCCTCAATGTTCACCCTCGGAGAGAGCGGCACTCCCTCAATATTCACCGACCGACAGAGCGGCTCTCCCTCAATATTCACCCTCGGAGAGAGCGGCACTCCCTCAATATTCACCCTCCGACAGAGCGGCACTCCCTCAATATTCACCCTCGGACAGAGCGGCTCTCCCTCAATATTCACCCTCCGACAGAGCGGCTCTCCCTCAATGTTCACCCTCGGACAGAGCGGCCCTCCCTCAGTGTTCACCCTCGGACAGAGCGGCCCTCCCTCAGTGTTCACCCTCGGACAGAGCGGCACTCCCTCAGTGTTCACCCTCGGACAGAGCGGCTCTCCCTCAATATTCACCCTCGGACAGAGCGGCTCTCCCTCAATATTCACCCTAGGACAGAGCGGCTCTCCCTCAATATTCACCCGAGGACAGAGCGGCCCTCCTTCAATATTCACCCTCGGACAGAGTGGCACTCCCTCAATATTCACCGACCGACAGAGCGGCACTCCCTCAATGTTCACCCTCGGAGAGAGCGGGACTCCCTCAATGTTCACCCTCCGACAGAGCGGCTCTCCCTCAATATTCACCCTCGGACAGAGCGGCTTCCCTCAATATTCACCCTCGGACAGAGCGGCACTCCCTCAATATTCACCCTCGGACAGAGCGGCACTCCCTCAGTGTTCACCCTCGGACAGAGCGGCACTCCCTCAGTGTTCACCCTAGGACAGAACGGCACTCCCTCAATGTTCACCCTCGGACAGAGCAGCACTCCCTCAATATTCACCCTCCGACAGAGCGACACTCCCTCAATATTCACCGACCGACAGTGCAGCACTTATTCAGCACTGACCCTCTGAAAGTGCGGCATTCCCTCAGCACTGACCCTCCGACAGTGTGGCATTCCCTCAGTACTGACCCTCTGACAGTGCGACTCTCCCTCAGCACTGACCCTCTGACAGTGTGGCGCTTCCTCAGCACTGACCCTCCGACAGTGTGGCATTCCCTCAGTACTGACCCTCTGACAGTGCGGCGCTCCCTCAGTACTGACCCTCTGACAGTGCCCACTCCCTCAGCACTGACCCTCTGACAGTGCGACTCTCCCTCAGCACTGACCCTCTGACAGTGCGGCGCTCCCTCAGCACTGACCCTCTGACAGTGCGACTCTCCCTCAGCACTGACCCTCTGACAGTGCGGCACTCCCTCAGCACTGACCCTCCGACAGTGCGGCGCTCCCTAAGCACTGACCCTCCGACAGTGCGGCGCTCCCTAAGCACTGACACTCCGACAGTGCGGCGCTCCCTAAGCACTGACACTCCAACAGTGCAGTACTTTAGGGGAGGCAATGGCTTAATGATATTATCATTGGACTGTTAATCCAGAGAAGCAGATAATGTTCTGATGACCTGGGTTCGAATCCCACCATGGTACCTGGTGAAATTTGAATTGAATAAATATCTGGAATTAAGAGTCTAATGATGACTATGAATCTTTCGTCGATTGTCGTAAAATCCCATCTGGTTCATCCATGTCCTTTAGGGAAGGAAACTGCCATCCTTACCTGGTCTGGCCTACATGTGACTCCAGACCCACAGCAATGTGGCTGGCTCTTACTGCCCTCTGGGCAATTAAGGATGAGCAGTAAATGCTGCCTGTCCAGTGACGCCATCATCCTGTGAATGAGTAAAGAAAATAAAATTCTCTCAGTACTGACCCTCCAATGGTGTGGCGCTCCCTCGGTACTGACCCTGCGACTGTGCAGTACTCCCTTAGTATTGACCCTCCCTGGTTCTGAACCTTTCCATTGTGCCACTCCAGCAGTGTCGAGCGGTGTGGCACTCCCTCAGTGTGTGGTAGAGTTTGAAGTTGCATAGGGTACTCCACTCCCTTGATCCCCGGCTTTTTGTTAATGCCAGTCAAAGTGCTCTGACAGTCTCTGTCTCTTTTGTTTCTTTTCTGCAGTCGTCAGTTCGATATTAAACATGTTGATGCCCAAAATGGACAATGAAGGTCGCCAGGAAAAGGGAACAAGACGAGACCGTGACAGGACAATGCAGGATGTGGTCACAGAATCAAGCTGTCACAGTGCTTCAGCAAATCCTGAGAACCGGCATGGCCAAGGAATGAGAGGTGAGCCAGTTGGAAGTCCAGATTCCGGTAATGTGGAATACGGGGACACAGTCTCAGGACAAGGGGGCGATTGTTTATATAAGGAGGAATTTCTTCACTCAGAGGGCTTTGGAATTCTGTGCCTGAGAGGCAGTGAGTGCACGGTAACAGATAATATTTGAGGCGGGGTTTGACGGATATTTAGTTCCTTGATGGGGAATGAGGGGATGTGGGGAGAGATTAGGAAATGAAGGTGAAGCCCAAGATCAGCCATGATGGTGTTGAATAGTGGAGCAGGTGCAATGGGCTGAATGATCCAATCCTGCTCCTTTTTTTTTGATTCTGTTGACTATCATCCACTGCTTCATTTCTTCAACTTGTACCCTTTACCCTCACACCCAATTCCTCCCTCTCTCTCCTGCTCCCACTGACCAGCTAATATTATACGATCAGTATAATCAGGGATACACAGGCCATCATGGGGGAATGGTGAGTCGGGCATTAGTTTGGATTAGTCTGCGGTCACGTTGCTTGTATTTTGTGTCTGTGATGTTTCTGTCACCTCAATGTGTTACAGATTCTGACTATGAATTTGTGCCGACAGGAGACATTCCAGTGGTGAGTAAATAATGAGAAAAATCCAGAGAACTGCAGATGCTGGAAAGCAGAAACAAAACCAGAAATTGCTGGTAAAACTCAGCAGACCTGGCAGCTTCTCTGGAGAATTGGACCTGAAACGCTAACTCCACTTTCTCTCCACAGATGCTGCCAGATCTTCTGAGTCTGAGCAGCAATTGCTGGCTCTGTTTGTAAGTGAATAATGAACTTGGCTGTGAGAGGGCCTCAATCACCAATGCTCTCTGAACTACTAGATTGTGTTTAATTTAAGGAGCACTGGGGCCAATGATATGGGCGAGGCTGCACACACTCTGCATGAGTGAGGACAAGCCACGACATGCCTTCTACAGACCAGCGGGGAAGGAGGCGGAGAAATCTTCACTCTCACAAATGACTAGCTCATGATTTGACAATCAGCAGCTTTCTACCATTCTCCTTTTGTCTGCAGCTCTGGGCAGGTTTCATTGGCAGTGGGTCAGAGGTGCTGTAAAATTCTCCACGTTGTGTCCCGAGAAGGCAGGGGCCAATATTACCAACAAGGA
Source organism: Ginglymostoma cirratum (assembly GCA_024137785.1). Taxonomy (NCBI): domain Eukaryota; kingdom Metazoa; phylum Chordata; class Chondrichthyes; order Orectolobiformes; family Ginglymostomatidae; genus Ginglymostoma; species Ginglymostoma cirratum. Next base: position 3,658,215 of record JAHRHZ010000122.1, on the reverse strand, counting down.
ACAAGAGTCAGCCACTTGGCCCTTCGAGCCTGCTCGATAAGATCACGGCTGATATGATTTTAACCTCATTAACTCAACATTCCTGCATAACACCCCCCTCCCCGCCCAATAACTTTACATCCCCTGAAAAATATTTAAAGATTCTGCATCCACCACCTTTTGATGAAGGGAATTCTGAAGACTAACAATCCTCTGACAGAAAAAAAATTGTTTCCTTATCTCTGTTTTAAATGGGCACCCGCCTTATTTTTAAACAGTGGCCCTGAGCTCTGGATGTCCCACAAGAAGAAACATCCTTTCAGCATCTACCCGGTCAAGTCCCCTCAGGATCTTACATGTTTCAGTTAAGCCACCCCTGACTCTTCTGAACTCCAGAGGATACAAGCCTAGTCTGCCGAGCCTTCCCTCATAAGGGAATCTGCTCATTCCAAGTATTCGTATGGTCTGTGGAGTTTATGAGAATGAGAGCTGTACAAAAGGGTAGCTAGGCAAGCGTATTAGGGAGAAGTCACTTATGATTGTAGGTTTGGTTCAGAAAGATCAGAGGAGGCTCTCAAGGAGCATAAACATCGCACGGTGGTTGGGCTGAGTGGCCTGTATATTCTTTAAGAGTTGATTCCATTGATGCAAATAAAGTTCAGAGAGGGCTTGATAACTTGGGTTCAAAGAGGCATGATCTCAGTACAAAGGAGCATTTTGCCCTGGAATGAGGAGAGATACCTTTGCTTAGAGGGTTGTGAATCTTTGGAATTTTTTTCATTCATTGCCCGTTTTAGTTGCTCTTAAGAAGGTGGTGGTGAGCTGCCTTCCTGAATCGCTGCAGTTTTGTGCTGTTTGTCGACCCACAGTGCCATTAGCGGGGGAGTTCCAAGCTTTTGATTCAGCAACGCTGAAGGAATGGCAATATACTTCCAAGTCAGGATTTTTTTTATTAAGTCATGGAATGTGGGCATCGCTGGCTGCCAGCATTCGATGCCCATTCCAAATTATCCTTGAGAAAGTGATGGTGAGCTGCCTTCCTGAGCCGCTGCAATTCACATCCTGTAGGTAGAGACACAATACCCATTGCAATGGTGAGTGGATTGGAGGGGAATTTGCAGATGATGATGTTCCCATGTAAATACAGCCCTTATCCTTCTAGATGGCAGCGGTCGTGAGTTTGGAAGGTGCTGTCTCACGATGTTTGGTGTATTTCTGCAGTGCATCTTGGAGGTGGTACACACTGCTGTTACTGAGTGCCAGTGATGGAGGGAGTGAATGTTTGTGGGTGTGGGGCCAATCGAGCGGGGGGCTGCTTACTGCTGAATGGTGTCAAGCTTCTTGAGTGTTGTTGGAGCTGCCCCCATCTGGGGCAAGTGGGGAGTATTCCAGCACATTTTCACTTGTGCCTTGTTGATAGTGGATAGACTGTGGGGAGTCAGGACGTGAGTTATCGCTGCAGGATTCCCAGCCTCTGACCTACTCTTGTAGGTACAGTTTTTATATGGCTAGTCAGTTTCTGGCCATTCTCTATCCTAGGACGTTGAATATTGAGTGTATTCGAGACAGATTGATAAGAAAGGGAAAATAAGCTGGGGTAATGGAGTTGATATCAGAGCTCAATCAAGATCTTAATCATAGAATCCCTACAGTGTAGAAGCAGGCCATTTGGCCCATCAGGTCCACACCGCTCCGCTGAAGAGCATCCCATCCAGAACTACCCCCTACCCTATATTTCCCACCCTAGACACTGTGGGCAATTTAGCACAGCCAATCCACCTAACCTACACATCTTCCAGAGGAAACCAGAGCACCTGGAGGAAATCCACGCAGACACAGGAAGAATGTGCAAACTCCACACAGACAGTCACCCGAGGGTGGAATTGAACCCGGGTCCCTGATGCCGTGAGACAGCAGTGCTGACCACTGAGCCACCGTCCTGCCCCTTATTGAATAGCATGGGAGGCTAAAGAGGCCAGGTGACCTACTGCCAATCCTGTTTCTTTCATGATCGCTACAGTTGCTGTACTGTTCTGGTTACCTGATTGATTAAGTGATGCAAAGACCACCACCACCATCAAAACCAACATTCCCCCACTCCCACGTAGCAGCGGACTCAGAACTAAACTCCTCCCTTCACAGCAACAGCACTCCATTTATTTTCTGTACATCAATTAATTTCTCAATTCCGAATAACATTCCACAGCCATTTGAAGCTGTTGTCATTCTTTGTCGCAAAACAGGGGATGAGGGGAGGCCCAGTGTTTTGTGCCTAGATGGGCTCGAGTGTCAGGGTTCTAGACAGATCTGTTCTAAACTACATCCAAATTCCCTAGAGGTCTGCTTTCAACCTTCAGTAAGTAGAGTCATCATTGGCATAGAGGGCCATTCAGCTCCTCAAATTCATGTTGGCTCTCTGAACAGAGATCAAGTCAGTCCCATCTTCCCAACCTCTGAGAGTTTATTTACTCAAGACCCTGCCCAATTGCCTCTTAAAATCACTTGAAGAAATGATTCCTATTTAGTAATTGAGTGAGAAGTCTAACATCTGTCTTCTCCCAGCAGGATATTAGGAGCCTGGCTACCATCAGTGGAGGAGGGGGAGCAACTGAAATGGCAGGCCTTGGAAAAATAGACGGTAATTGTAACCAAGATTGGAATGAGAGGATAAGTTTGTCGCCGAGCTGCTTAACTACCTCAACAGAATCCCATGCTGAAAGTCTCCTGCAGAGCCCGGCTGGGGTGACCTCTGGCTCCCTGACCGATCCTTTGATGGGGATAATTCAACCTGAACAACAGATGAAAATTTTCAGATCAAATCACACTGGAGCTAAGGACAGTGATAAGAGAGATGCTGCCAATTCAGAGAGCTCATTGCTGAATTCATTCAGCACTCTGCATCTGGAGCAGTCTCCTGATAAATACAAGGCAAGTCCATGATAAAACTTATCCACATTAAGGTTCACCATTCCAATCCCAGGAAACCTGGATGGGCAAGACAGGGGATATATGAAGCTATCCATTCTTTTTGGAAATTTGGAAAAACAAAATCATTTTGATAAGATGAGAGACTGGAAACTGTTGGTATTGAAAAGGATTTGGGTGTCCTTGTAGGTGAGACACTGGAAGTTAAGATCCAGGTGTAGCAAGCAATTGGGAAATCCAGTGGCACGCTAAACCTTATTGCAATGTGGTGACAGTTTTAGAGTTCAGAAATCCTACTGCATTGATGTAGCACTTTTGTAAGACCACACCTGGAACACTGTGTACAGTTCTGGTCTCCACCTCTCAGGAAATATGTCGAATCATATAGCACAGAAACAGACCATTCGGTCCAACACATCCATGCTGACCAGTTTCCAAAACTTAACAATCCCACTTGTCTGTGTTTGGCCATGTCCCTCTGAACCTGTCCAAACGTCTTTTAACTGTTGTAACTGTACTTACATCCACCACTTCCTCTGGCAGTTCATTTCACACATGAACCATCTTCTGTGTGAAAAAGTTGCCCGTCAAATCCCTTTTAAATCTTTCTCCTCTCGCCTTAAAAATATGACTCCTAGTTTTGTACTCACCCATATTTGTCTTAGAGGAAGGGCAACAAAAGATTCATTGGATTGATTTCTGTGAGAATGCCCTAAGAGCAGAGACAGAGAGAGTAGAATGGCCCCATATTCCCTGCAATTTAGCAGAATGAGAAGTGTCCTGTTTGAAATGTGTAATGATTCTCGATGGCTTGCCAGGACGCATGGTGAAAGATGATCTTGCCTGTTTGGGAATCTCAAAATATGGGGTCACAATTTCAGAATAAGGCTCGACCATTTAGGACAGAGATGAGGAGAAATTTCTTCACGCAGAGGGTGGCGAATCTTTTTAATTAGAGATTGGAAAATTGTTTTGTCCCCTGAAGGACTTGAAGGGTAAGGGATTATGATTATGTGAGTGGGGGAGAGGTCACGTTCAAGCGTAAAGTCAGCCAAGATCTGACCGAATGGCTTGAGATCTTTCCCATTCCTTTTCCTTCTGTTCTATTTTTGGAGTTCAGCAGCTTAATATCATTTCACCTGACATCTTAAATTGAATTCTGAGCAACATTTTCTCACTATAGATTTAAAATGCCAACCTGATTTGGTATTAAATTTAGCAGCTTAAGAATTCTGAGTGTATACAAAACACCCTCCCCGTCAGCCCTGAACACACGATGCTCAACAATGTCTGTGCATATAAGAGCTTGGACAGGAATTGTCAACACCGACCTGTGTTATAGTTACAGAAGGTTTAGCATATTCACTTTTTAATTTCAGTTTATTAACCTGCATTTTACAGGAAAGTCCTCACCCTTTTCAGCTGGCTGAAGAATTGTCTAAAAGCAAAGGTAATCTTCTTGATGATCTATATTGTTGTGTTCTTGTGACTGGCAATACAAATGGACAATTCCTCTTTGGTTTCTCTTTAGTTTTGAGGTTTTAATTCTGGTTTTTGAATCCTCCCATGATTCTCACCCCTGTCCTATCCTGCTGAACACTTCCAACCCCTCTCCTCTTTGAGCTATCTGTGCACCTCCAATTCTGGCCTCTCCGGTATCCCATGTTTCTACAGCTCCACCATTGGTGGCTGTGCCTTCAGCGGACTCAGCCGCAAGCTCTGCAGTTGCCTTCCTACACCAGTCTAGCATCATTCTATTCTTTTATGTTCTTCAAAATCCACTTCTTTGATCAAGCTATTTGTTACCTGTCCTGATATCTCCTTTTGTGGCTGGCTGTTGAAACTCCTCTTAAATTTTTCTGTGAATCACCTTGGGATATTCACTGGGTGAAAGGCGCTGCATTGATGCAATAGCTTGCATTTGTCATTTGTTAGGCTGACGCCGATGGTGAGCAGTATGTTTTGTGGGCGGGTGGAGGTTGGCTAGAGGGAGAGCTCCAGGGAGAGTGAAGGTCCTGAGCCCCACATGCATCTCTCCAGTTTTTAGCTGTCGATCTCAGTGAGGTTTCTGCAGTTGTAAGGACAAGGTGAGTCAGGGTGTCACCAGTTTCCTGCCAGATATGACGGTGCTTATTTACTCTGACATACCACAGGGATGGCCCCAGCAGATTGCCACTGTTGGCTGTCCACCTGACAGGCAGACTACTAGATAGTGAACACATCGAGCCTGGGTTGCTGCCCATCATACAGGGGTTGGGAGGTACCTGGTTTGGATCCACCTTGCTGTGTATCCCTCTGCCCAGACTGAACAATCTCTGATCCAGCAGCTTAGCTTTGAGAATGGAGGTGGCATGATGATAATATCATTGGACTAGAAATCCAGAGGCCTAGTCTTATGATGTGGGAGAAACAAAAACAGAAATTGTTGGAGAAACTCAGCAGGTCTGGCAGCATCTATGGAGAGAAAACATTGAACATTTCAAGTCCAGTTGCTGTTCTTCAGAACTAGTTCTGAACTTGTAACTGTGTATGAGTTAACATCAGCTACCTTTAACTCGGCTACTTATTAATTAAGTTACAGACAATCAAATACTGAAACAATCATTTAAACATTATAGCATGTAGTGATCAAAATAAGACCCATTATGTCAGCAAGTTGAGCTTCACAACCCAACTTGGCTTTCACTCAATTAATGGTGGAATTTAGCGACGATTCCAACCAACAGTGTTTGTCTCTGGCTGTATCTAGGATTCGATCTTTATGCAGTGTTGTTCTCCAGAGTTCTGCTAATAAAGAAGTGAATTCTCATAGTATTTTCTGACCTTCAGGTAAATGGTGTGACATTATTGATGACATGTCTGAAGTCCTCAAGTCTGTAGCTTATTTTCTTATCAGGAGTAGCTTCTCAGTTCCTTGTTAAATTCAGTGTTAGCTGTCTATTTAAAACACAGCCTGTCCTGAAATTAACTCCTTAAATTCTTCTGCAGGGAAATCATTTGCCATTGTGGTGTCAATCAGCCAGTTATCGAGCAGTTGTTAAAACAGTTTTGTTAATGGAGCTTCGACTCCTTCTTTTCCCAGGCATAGGTAATTGCTTTCAGTTCCTCCGTAAAAGTTTGTCCTTGTCCCTGAACAGCTTATTCCAGGCAGATTTATTGCTGACTCTCTCAATCCAGGGAAATTTCTGAAGTTTGAAGCATGTTTACAATGACTAGTTAACTGCTGTCTGATTTGACCCTAGTAAGCTGCTCAGTTAAGGGGCAAATAAGCAACAAATGCTGTCCTTGCCCAAGGTGGCCACGTCTCATGAAAACGTGAAGATTAAATAAAAACCTCCAGTGAAATGAATTGATTCACCGTAGCCTGAAGCACTCCATTTTATGATGCAGATACTGTATTCTCTTGTGTGGCGGTCAGTTGCATGGCTGCTCTCTCAGGTAATTCAACTGTCTGAAAGTGAAGAAATGAAAATGAAAATCTCTTAATGTGCTGATGTCTTTTCAGGTTTGTTGCAGTATTTCCCATGCTTTCTCGATCATGTCCCGATCAAAAGATGGAAGGAGTTTATGCGAAAACTTCAACTAACTGAAAATGAGATTGTCGAGGCTGAACACAACAATGTGAATGACATTAGGGAAGGACACTATCAGATGCTTCGTACTTGGTTTCAGAAAGAGGGTAACAAAGCCTCGATTACGTCTCTGCTGCAGACTCTATATGACATGGAACTGGTGAAAGCAGCGAATGACGTAATCCAATCTATACTTAATGATGGAATCAAAGAGCACTGAATTTCGGGAATGATTTTGCAGAAATTTTTGATCAGAAGTTCAAGCGGTTGGACGAGGTCTGCTGGGGCTAGCGCGGACTGACACTGCACAGCACTTTTGGCTTGGAATATTGAAAAGGACTGTGTGTTCAGTGACTACAGACTATACTGAAGTACAAGGACAGCATGACATTCCTAATTCCTGTGTCACTACCTCCACCCTTGATGTTTTTTGGATCAATTCAGTATTAGTTACCAAGGAAGTTTAAACCGCTTACCTAGAGTAACTAAACTGGCATTTGTTAAAAGATAGGAATGTTTGTATTTTTTAGGACTTTTTAATAAAGATATTTTTAAAGACTATAAAACCACAGCAGCATTTGACTCCAAATGACAGCATTGAATTCTGAATCAATGAAGAGTGGAGAATCGGACCTATTATTGTTGACTAAGTATATTCAAGGCTGAGATAGACAAATTATTAATCAGGAAGAGAATAGTGGATTATAGGGGAAAGGCAAGAAAGTAGAGTTAAGGATCATCAGATCTTTGTTGAATGCTGAGCAGATTTGATAGGCTGAATGGCCAACTTCTGCTCCTGTGCGTTATGGTCTTCTGAATCTATTAGTTAGAGATTGATGGGTGTTTTATTGAGAGTACTCTAAATTGCTTCAATCATGGCCGGCTGAGTGGTCAGCACTACTGCCTCATAATTCAACTCCAGCCTTGGATGACTGTGGGGAGTTTGCACACTCTGCCCGTGTCTGCGTGGGCTTCTTCCAAGTGCTCCAGTTTCCTTCCACAGATGTGCAGATTAGGTAGATTGGCCATGCTAAATTGCCCCGCAATGTCTAGGGATCTGCAGGTCAGATGGATTAGTCGTGATAAGAAGAAATAAAAGGTGGGGTTACAGGAATAGGATGGGATGATGTATGGGGAAGGAAGTTAGTGCAGAATTGATGGGCCAAATGGCCTCCTTTGCACTGCAGGGGTTCTATGATGATGATAACACTAAGGTGTGATGCACCTGTAAACAGTAGTCAGAACAATAAAAACATCAGATTTTAGGGCTCACTGCAAAGTGATTGCTGCAGTCCATTTAGTGAGAGAGAGAGAGAGAGACAGCACAGGAGGTGGGTATTCGTATTTTCTTAATCAAGTTCAAGGCATGCAGAGAATGGGGAGCAGAGGAGTACCTAATAGGTTGTGCAGCTTTAGCAGCTTTAACCTGAACAGTTGCACGTAAACACTTACACATTAATCAGAAATACATAGCGTTACTCTGGACATGATGTGACACTATACCAATCTCTTTCACCGCCATTTAGTGAATGCCACAATTCAGGAAATTCAGTTACATGTTCCACTTGCACTGCTCACACGGTCTATGTCAGAAAATTGCTTCATGTTAACATCGTTTAGCATGTTTAACAGTCACTGCAAAGTATCAAACCTGAATCTTGCTAAGAACCTAAGACACATTGAACACATGGACTCACCAGGACAAATTATCCCGACAAGCATGAAAGGAAAATGTTCAGCGATGTCAGCAAGACCTCAAAAGTGCATCCTTTCCATGTCCCAGACTCTACCTAAATCTATACATCTGCTGCAAATTTCAGCAGAATTCAAACACTGCATAAGGGCCCTCTTGTGGTGCAGCAGTAATGTTCCCACTCCTGAACCAACAGACCCAGGTTCAAGTCCCACCTACTCCAGAAGTGTGTAATAACATGACTGAACAGGTTGATAAGGGAAAAATGGGTTCAAGTTCAGTGCTTTTTGGATAGAGTGACCAGTTTCTGAACTGCCGTCGTGATGACTGAGGCAGTTCCACCCAAAAGAATGGGATGCTGCAATTTAGAGAGAGTGAGATAAATCTTGCCAAAAGCATTAGCTGATGATAGGAGCTCTGCTGGAAGAGAGAGAGAGGGAGGGTGACATTTCTAAGAGATCAACTACACTTTGACAAGGTATACATTCATTTTGGGACAAGTGATCCCTCTTGCCTCCTGTATCCCTGGAATAGCACTGAAACTCAACATTTAGTTTGTTCAGTTATTTGTGGTAAATTGATCAGTTTGTTTTATAATGGATTTTAAAGTTTAATACCAAACCTAAGTTAAACTTAACCATTAATTTTTTTATTTATTCATTTTTGTGGGATGTGGGCGTCACTAGTTGGCCAGCATTTATTACCTGCCCCCTTGAGAAGGTGGTGGTGAGCTGCCTTCTTGAACCACAGCAGTCCTCCTGCTGTGGTTTTGACCCACAATGCCATTAGGGAGTGAATTCAGGGATTTTGACCCAGCAACAGTGAAGGAATGGCAATATATTTCGAAGTCAGAATGATGAGCAGCTTGGAGGGGAACTTGAAGGTGGAGGTGTTCTCATATGTATGCTGCCCTTGTCCATCTTGATGGAAGTGGCCATGGGTTTGGAAGGTGCCATCTTAGGATTTTTGGTGAATTTCTGCAGTGCATCTTGCTGCTACTGAGCGTTGGTGGTGGAGGGTGTGGATGTAGTGCCAATCAAGCTGGCTGCTTTGTCCTGGATGGTGCCAAGCTTGTTGAATATTATTGGAACTGCACTCATCTAGGCGAGTGCGGAGTATTCCATCACACTCCTGACTTGTGTCTTGTTGATGATGGACAGGCTTTGGGGAGTCAGGGGGTGAGTTACTCACCGCAGTATTCCTCGTCTCTGACCGGCTGTTGTAGCCACTGCATTTATGTGCTCAGTTCAGATGAGTTTCTGATTAATGATGACTCCCAGAATGCTGACATTGGGGGATTCAGTGATGGTAACCATTGACTGTCAAGGGCCGGTGACCTCCAGCAACCACGACCATCTTCCTATTTGTCAGGTATGACTCCAACCACTGGAGACTTTTCCCCCGATACCCATTGATTCCAGTTTTGCTAGGGCTCCATGATGCCACACTCAGTTGAATGTAGCCTTGATGTCAAGTGCCGTCACTCTCACCCCATCTCTGGAATTCAGCTCTTTTGTCGATGTTTGAACCAAGGCTGTAATGAGATCAGGAGCTGAGTGGCCCTGGTGAAACCCAAACTGAGCGTCACTGAGCAGGTTATTGCTGAGCAGGTGCTGCCTGATAACACCGTTGATGACACCTTCCATCACTTTACTGATGATTGAGAGGAGACTGATGGGGCGGTAATTGGCCGGGTTGGATTTGTCCTGCTTTTTGTGTACAGGACATACTTGGACAATTTTCCACATTGTCGGGTAGATACCAACGTTGTAACTGTACTGGAACAGCTTGACTAGGGGAGCGACAAGTTCTGGAGCACAGGTCTTCAGTACTATTGCCAAATGTTGTCAGGACCCATAGCCTTTGCAGTATCCAGTGTCTCCAACCGTTTCTTGGTATCACGTGGAATGAATTGAATTAGCAGAAGACTGGTATCTGTAATGCTGGGGACCACTGGAGGAGGCTGAGATGGATCATCCACTCGGCACTTCTGGCTGAAGATTGCTGCGAAAGTTTCAGCCTTATCTTTTGTACTGGGCTTTTCCTTCATTGAGGATGGGGATATTTGTGGAGCCTCCTCCTCCAGCGAGTTGTTAAATTGTTCACCACCACTCACAACTGCATGTGGCAGGACTGCAGAGCTTAGATCTGATCCATTAGCTGTGGAATTGATTGATTCTATCACTTGCTGCTAATGTTGTTTGGCGTGCAAGTAGTCCTGTTTGGTCATTTCACCGGGTTGACACCTCATTTTCACATATGCTTGATGCAGCTCCTGGCCCTCCTGTCGTCTCCATTGAACTAGGGTTGATCCCCTGGCTTGATGGTAATGGTTGAGTGGGGGAAATGCCGGGCCATGAGGTTACAGATTGCACTGGAGTACAATCCTGCTGCTGTTGATGGCCCACAGCGCCTCATTGGATGCCCAGTTGTGAGTTGCTAGATCTGTTTGAAGTCTGTCCCGTTTGGCACGGTGATAGTGCCACACAATATGATGGAGGTTATTCTCAGTGTGAAAGTGGGACTTCGTCTCCACAAGGACTGTGTGATGGTCACTCTTACTGGTACTGTCATGGACAGATGTATCTGCAGCTGGCAAATTGATAAGGATGAGGTCAAGTATGTTTTTCCCTCTTGTTGGTTCTCTCACCACCTGCCACAGACCCAGGCTAGCAGCTATGTCCTTTGGGACCTGACCAGCTTGATCTGTAGTACTGCTGCTGAGCCATTGAAATCCCCCACCCAGAGTACATTTTGTGCCCTTGCTATCCTCAGTGCCTCCTCCTAGTGTTGTTCAACAATGAGGAGTACTGATTCATCAGCTGAGGGAGGGCAGTATGTGGTAATCAGCAGGAGGTTTCCTTGCCCGTGTTTAACCTGAAGCCATGAGTCTTCATGGGGTTCAGAGTCAATATTGAGGACACCCAGAGCAACTCCCTCTCAACTGTATACTACTGTGCCGCCCCCTCTGCTGGATCTGTCCTACTAATGGGACAGGACATATCCACGGATGATAATGGTGGCATCTGCAACATTGTCTGTAAGGTATGATTCTGTGAGTATGACTGTGTCAGGCTGTTGCTTGACTAGTCTGTGAGACGGCTCTCCCAATTTTGGCGCTGACCCCCAGATGTCACTGAGGACGACTTTGCAGGGTTGCCAGGGCTGTTTCTGCTGTTGTCTTTTCCAGTGCCGAGGTCAATGCCAGGTGATCCGTCAGGTTTAATTTTTTTTGAGACTTTGTAGCAATTGTACAATTGAATGGCTTGCTAAGGAAGTTGAAAGTTAACCACATTGCTGGGAGTTACATGTGGGCCAGACCAGGTAAGGATGGCAGATTTCCTTCCCTGAAGGACATTAGTGAACCAGATGGGCTTTTCCAACAATCAACAATGGTTTCATGCTTCTCATTAGATTCTTAATTCCAGTTTTTTTTATTGAATTCAAATTCCACCGTCTGCCGTGGTGGGATTTGAACCTGGGTCCCCGGAACATTATCTGGGGCTCTGGATTAATTGTCTAGTAATGATAGCACTGGGCCATTGCCTTCCCATTCTACATTTTACAATAATACCATTATAATATGATAATTAAAAAGTCCTGTTAAATATGGCGTAGTATACAACTACTGATTATGTATAACTGGCCTGGGAGTGTTTGGGCCAGTATCAAGGGGACATTACTTATAGTTTTAAAAAGAGTAGAGGACGGTTTTTTCTCTATATCTAACTCTGTGCTGTACCTGTCCTGGGAGTGTTTGATGTTCCAGTGTACAGAATGCTTTACTCTCAGTTTAAACGAGTAGAGAAAGCTTTGCTTTGGACCTAACTCTGTGCTGTCCATGCCCTGAGAGTGCCTGGTGCTCACTCCTTTGTGATATTACTTTTTCCCTTTATGAGATCACACTCACTTCTGTCATTGAGCACTGATGTCACTGTTCCACCCAGTTTATATTTGATCCGGTCTGACAGTCTTGAGGCAGAGATGATGCTCCTCCAACAGGACCATCAAAAACTGTGGTGAGTGCTGGGTTCAGGGATTAACGTCGGAAAAGGTGGATCTGATAAGTCACATGTTGTTTGTGTCCCAGGGTGCTCTCATGCCTTGCCATAGTGAACATTCTGAGTCTCCTCCCTAACCGTGAATGCTAAGTGGTGCCTTCCTACTCTGGCATGCATCCTTGTCCCCATCCTTGCTTTGGTGGCCATGCCAGGGCACTTTGCACAAATCAACAGTGATCTCTTGAGTTGAAAAACATAGGGCCAGGAGTAGGCCATTTGGTCCCTTGAATCTGCTCCACCATTCAAAAAGATCATGATGTGCTCCCAACGTGACTTTACTGTCTGCACCACCACCAGCCGCGCCCCCCACCCCCACCACCCAACTTTAGCTCTTGACTGGCTTATCCTCAAAATTGCAGTGGAGTTTATCAAAACTGCTGTGGCTTTGAAGCATACCATCAGCCCCTACATGACCTGACCCACCACAGGCTTCTACTCAGTCAGACTGGAGTTATCAATTATCATAGTGCCCCCCGACTAATGAATTTGTTCACTCTGATTCCCCACCTGTTATTTCTAATTTTAACCATTTCTGTCCTTTCTTGTGTTGGTGGAGGCAATGGCCTTTTCATATTATTGCCAGACAATTAATCTCGAGATCCAGATAATGTTCTGGGGACCCATGTTCAAATCCTGCCATGACAGATCGTGGAATTTGAATTCAATGAAAATAATACCATCAGGAACAGATGTACACTGTTCAGCCCTTTCAGCCTGCTCTGCCATTCAATAGAATCCTCACTGAACTGACATTCCTCACGTCCACTTTTCTGCCTTTTCCCCCAACCCTTGATTCCCCTCCTCCTCAATTATTTATCTCTTAAATATACACAAAGACTCTGTCCCTACAGCTCTTTGTAGCAAGGACTTCCAAAGACCTTCAAACCTCAGAGACAAATTGGATACAAAATTGGCATTACAGCAGGTGACAGAGAGTGACAGTGGAGAGTTGTTTTTCGGACTGGAGGACTGTGACCAATGGTGTTCCATGGGGATTGGTGCTGGGTCCACTTTTGTTTATCATTTATATAAATGATTTAGATGAGAATATAGAAGGCATGGTTAGTAAGTTTGCAGCTAACACCAAGATTGGTGGTATAGTGCACAGTGACGAAGGTTATCTAAAATTACAAAGAGATCTTGATTGATCGGGTAAATTGGTTGAAGAGTGGCAGATGGAGTTTAATTTGGATAAATGCGAGGTATTGCATTTTGGTAAAACAAACAAGAGCAGGATGCATACAATTAAAAGTAGGGCCTTGGGTAGTGCTGTTGAACAGGGACACTGAGGGGTTCATATAAATAATTCTTTGAAGTTTGCATCACACAATTTTCCCTCATTGCTCAGACCTTTGAGTATAGGAGTTGGGATGTTATGTTGATGTTGTACAGGACATTGATGGAGCCTCTTTTGGAGCATTGTGTGGAGTTCTGGTTGTCCTGTTACAGGAAGGATATTGTTTAGCTAGAGAGGGTTCAGAAGATATTTACCAGGATGTTGCCAGGAATGGAGGTTTTGAGTTATGGGGAGAGAATGGATAGGCTGGGACTTTTTTTCCTGGAGCGTAGGAGGTTGAGGGGTGACCTTGTAGATATTTTTAGAGGGTACAGATAAGGTGAATGGTAGATGTCTTTTCCCTATGATGGGGGAGTTCAAGACTAGAGGGTATATTTATAAGGCAAGAAGTGAAGATTTAGAAAAGACATGCGGGCAGTTTTTTTACACAGAGAATGGTTCTTGTGTGAGATGAACATCCAGAGTGAGTGGTGGACGCGAGTACAGTCACAACATTTAAAAGACATTTAGATAATGAATAAGAAGTGTTTGGAGGAATATGGACCAAGTGCAGGCAGGTGGGACTAGTTTCGTTTGGGATTACAGTTAGCAATATTTTGCTGAAGGGTCCGTTTCCTTGCTGTTTGACTTTTTCAGAAATTTTTCTTTATCTTAGCCTTAAACTGGCACACCTTCGTTCTGAGAATATGCCATCTGTTCTAGACTGTCCCTCTCAGCATTTGCCCTGTCAAGACCCTTAAGAATCCTACATGTTTCAATGAGATCACCTCTCATTCTTCTAAACTCCAATGAGTAGATTCCCAACCTGCTTAACCTTTGCTCATAAGAAAATCCCTCTATACCGGGCATCATCCTAGTGAACCTTCTCTGAACTGGCTCCAATGAAATAATATCTTTCTTTAAATATGGGGACCAAACTGCCCATAGTGCTCTAGATATGGTCCATCACCTATCCAGTTGCAGTGAGACTTCTCTAATTTCATACTCCAACCCGCTTGAAATGAGTGTCAACATTTCATTAGCCTTCCTGAATACCTGCTGTGCCTGTGTGCTAACTTTCTGTGTTTTGTGCACAAATCCTCCCAAGTGCCTTTGTGTTGCAGCATTCTGTAGCTTTTATCCAGTTAAATTATGCTTTGTTCTTTTGTTCTCCCTTTAAAAATGAACAACTTTACATTTTCATGCATTATATTCCATTTGCGCACTTTTTGTATCCCTCTCGCAACCTGCCTTTCCTGGTCCATATAAATTTGAACAAGCACAAGACAACAGTGCATCGCAGGAGGCTCCACAGCATTGAGAGTGTCATCTAGTAAGGGGACAAAATGTCTGCTATCAAACCTCCCAGCTCGGACAACACACCAACATCTACAACCAGCTACAAATTTTCACTCAAACCCTGAACACCAATGTCAATTGTCAGGAGAAAGAAAACCATCTAGTTCACTCACGTCCTTTAGGGAAGGAAACTACCATCCTTACCTCGTCTGGTCTTGGTGTGACTCCAGACCAACAGCACTGTGTTTGACTCTTAACTCTAGACCTTTAGGGATGGGCAATAAATGCTGCCCATGTCCCATAAATTAACCACAAAACTGAAACCTCAAAGTTCTGAGACATGCAGTGCAGTTCTCTCTCCCCTGTCCTTTGGCTATTTTGCACTGCTTTCTTTCTGTCTTTCCTTTCTGAACTTTCTTTCCATGTCTCTCAGTTCTTTTGTGTTAAGTGTCACTCTGACTGTTTCACCCTGTCTCCCTTCTCCTTCTCATTTTGTCCATCAGTTCTGTGATGTCTCTCTCCCAGACACATTTTCAGGATATCTGATGACTTTTTGCGCTGACTTGCAGTGAGATATTTTAGTGGGACCTGAGGGAGGCAGGTGCCAGTCCAGCTAATCTGGTTTCATGGCTAACAGGAGTTGAAGGTCTCAAGCCATAGGAGAGATTTTGATTTCAGTTCCACAAGCAATTTTGAAGTAGCAAATGAAAGTGAAGATGTTTAGGGCATGTGTTGCCCTGGCCCTGTTCAACTAATGAACCTTCGTAAAGACCTCCCTCTCCTTGGCAAACTTGTCATTAATTTTCTGATACATGCCCAGGTTTTGTAGTCTTTATGAAAGGTCAATCTAAACCCTTTTGCTTTGATAACTCTGTTTAATTCTCACATCAAAAGACACAACGGGATAGGCTGGGACCTTTTTTCACTGGAATGTAGGAGGTTGAGGAGTGACCTTATAGAAGTTTATAAAATCAGGAGGGGTATAGATAAGGTGAACGGCAGGTATCTTTTTCTGAGGGTAAGGGACTTCAAGACTAGGGGACATATTTTTAAAGTGAGTGGAGGAAGATTTAAAAAGACATGAGGGGTAATTTTTTTACACAGAGAGTGGTTCGTGTGTGGAATGAATTTCCAGAGGAAGTGGAGGATATGGGTATAGTTACAATATTTAGAAGACATTTAGCTAAGTCCATATATAGCAGGCAGATGGGACTAGTCTAGTTTGGGATTACAGTAGGCATGGACTGGTTAGACCGAAAAGTCTGTTTCTGTGCTGTATGACTATGATCCTAACACTGCTGCCCAGTGTTTAATAACCAAATTTGTTTTAAAAAACAAGTGCTATGGAAACTCTGCAGGTCATGTCGCATCTGTGGAGAGAGAAAGATTGGATAGGCCAGGGTTGTTTTCCTTAAAATGGAGGACATTGTTGGGTGACTTAATCGAGGTAGACAAATTGAGGGGCTTGGATAGCGTGGACAGGAGAAAACTGTTTACCTTAGCAGACAGGTCATTTACCAAAGTACACAGATTCAAGCAAAATGGTAGAACGATGAGACAGAGTATGAGAAAAAAACTTCCAAATGCAAAAGTTGGTGGCTATCTGGAATTTGCTGCCCAGTTTGATCCGGAAACCATTCACTCATTTGAACTGCAGCTTGAGCGTTGTGAGGCTCACAAGATCGTTACAGTCCAGATGCTGGAAAGTGGGATTAGAACGAGTCGCTTAGGTTTATTCAGCTGATGCTAATATGGTGGTCTCTTTCTGTGTACTAACGTGTGTGTGTGTGTGTGTGTGTGTGCACGTGTGTGTGTGTGCACGTGTGTGTGCGCGTGTGTGTGTGTGAGAAAGAGATTGCGTGACAGAGAGCTCAATTGTAAAGTTGGACATTGCTGTGCTCTCTCCTAGGTCATCTGATTGTTCCTCTATGGCTTTCCCCTCCCATTGATTTCTTCACCCTGCATAAGGTCTGCCATGCAATGGATGGCAGTCTGATTTCACCTTAAAAGTGTGGGCTGGGCAATAACTGCGGCAGAGCTCGATGAGGTGGGAGTGTGGAGTTTGTGCCCCTCGGCCCTGGGGGAGGCCGGCATTTCGGGGCCTGTGCTGCAGCTGGACTCTGAGAAGGCCAGGCCCATTGGTCAATTAGACGATACAAGGTCAGGACAGTGGAGGAGAACAATGGACAAGCTGAACAAAGCCGAGGCCTGCCCACACGTCCGGGAACAGTCCGAGCAGCCACAGTCTCCGTCCTCCAGCTCGCAACTGGACCTGCACTACCATCCAGACCCATCATGCCAACACCAGAACAAAATCAAAGTGATATCAGGGAACAAGGTGATGACGTACCAGAGCGGACGGCCTCGGCGGCGGCCTCAGCATCAGCAGCTCCGGCCCAGGAGGGTCCCTTACAGCCGACGGCGGAGGAAGACTCAGCCCTGTATCGAGGCAGCCGACAGGAAATCGGAGACCGTCTCAGAACCAGCACCCGCGCCACCCAGCAGGAGCCAGTGGGAGTCCTGGAGGACAGGTCTGGGCCTCGACGTAGCATCTACATCACAGGGCAAGTGTGCCTCCGCCGCCGAGCTGAGTGGCCAATGCCTGGGCTACCCGAGGGAGATGCCCTACAAGCTGAGGGCATGCACGGCAGTGGCTGGCTCCAGGAAGATCAGGGGAGGGGGACAAGCCACCACAGCTGACACACCGGAGCCTGGAAGGAAAGCCCAGGGCAAAAGGAAGCATGTGGAGGTCCCAGTTAGGGAGAGGGGCTGCATGAACCCTGGGAAGAGGGGCTGCATGAACCCAGGGGAGAGGGGCTGCATGAACCCTGGGAAGAGGGTCTGCCAGAACCCAGGGGAGAGGGTCTGCATGAATCCAGGGGAGCGGGGCTGCCAGAACCCAGGGAAGAGGGGCTGCCAGAACCCCAGGGGGAAGGGCTGCCAGAACCCCAGGGGGAAGGGCTGCCAGAACCCAGGAGAAAGTAGATGTGAGAGCCCTGAAGAGAGTGGCTGCGAGACTCCTGGGAATAGGGGCTGCCAGAACCCGGGAGAGAATGGCTGTGAGAGAACTAGGGAGAGTGCCTGTGAGAGTGGCTGCGATACACCCGAGGAGAGGGGCTGCCAGAACCCGGGGGAGAGGGGCTGTGGGAATCCTGGGAAGAGAGGCTGCCAGAAACCCAGGGAAAGAGGCTGCGGAAACCCTGGGGAGGGAGATTGCCAGAACCCAGGGGCAGGGATGGTACAGAGACAGGCCCAGGGCCAGCTGGAAAAGGAGAGGCAGCAGCTGTGCAACTTCAGGGAGGCCTACAAGAGGCGGATCAGGGAGCATGGCCACCCTCTGAAGCGGTCATATGGGGAGACAAAGGTGAACCAGCGGCTGGAGCAGGCCCAGGGCACCTCGAGTCAGGAGTCGGACACTGCTGGCTGTGAGCAAGGGGAGGCCAGGCCTTGGCAGAAGGGACCCCCAGCAGCCCGGGGCTGCCACAAGAGGCCTCGCCATCGATGCACAGTCACCCTGTCGGATGCTCAGACACAGACCGATAAACCGAGTAGAGGCTGCAGCCCTGGCCGCAGCAGCAGCTGCTTCAGCCTGCCGTCCACCTCAGGCCAGGCCAGCTGGCCCAGACCTGGGCCAAGTCCTGTCAGGAGGAAGGGCAGCGGCTGCAAATCTTCCCAGTCCTCAGTGGAAGGTGGGGGCCAGGCCAGCTCGTTGGACGGAGAGGAGGAGGAGGAGGAGGAGGAGGAGGAGGAAGAGACCAGGAGTAGTAGCAGCAGCCAATGCTCTACGCCGTCCTCAATGAGCTGCAGCGAAGAACAGGCCCCGGCCACCCACAAGCAGGCAGGTGGGCTCTGCACGGCCACCGAGCTGGTCCTCGCACGGCCTCTCGACAAGGCGGTGGCGATGGCAGGGCTGGGCTACCCTCCCCGTGGGGACAGGCGCAAGCTCAGCTCTGCAGTGACTGGCCACTCCCTGGCCTACACAGAACAGCCACGGCGCCGAAGGACCCCGATCCCAGCCTCTCACCCCCAGCGCTCCCAGGACAACTGGGGCTGCCTCATCTTCTGAGCAGCTCACTTTACCCCCCTCTCCTTGGGCTCTCTTTACCCGCTTCCTCACACCTAACAGTGACTGTAAATAACCTGCAAAGCTTAAAAATAATAAAAAAAGAAGAAAAGAGCAGATTACTGACCTACAAAGTGGGGCTTATGCAGGAAGCGAGCAGGTGAGGGTGAGGGTCTGCTGCCCACAGAGATTAGAGGGGCGTGTGGTGGGCACGGACGGGTTGGACTCAAAAGACACCAGCTTCCAGCAGCTGACAACAGATGGAGAGGAAACCAATTGGTGTGTGTGAGTGAGTGTGAGTGTGGTGAGTGGTGTGGGTGTAGGCACTGATGGGGAATGGCTTTTGTGCCAGGCTGCCAGAGGGCGCAGCATTCAGAAATGGTGCCAGCAAAGGGTGGTCAGCCTGTTCCCGCAAGACCAGTCTCAGACACAGGATGTTGTCAAGTAGCCCGGTTCCCCCTCTTGCCCATTTCGTTCTCACAACGACTGCCCAAGGGACTCTCATCCCACCACCCCCCACCACGCTCCGCTTTGCGTTTCAATATGTCATGATTCGGAGGAGGCTATTCAGCTCATCATGCCTGTCCTTTGAGGGAGCTCTCAAATTAGTCCCTCATTCTTGCTTCACTTTTTTTTTTCCTTTTTTACGGGAGTTGTTGCAACTGTTCCAAATGTTTGCAGCCATGCACTCTTGATCACAACAATTGTTTCCTTTAAAAACACAAATTCTCTTCATCCTCTCTCTCTTTCTCCCTTGTAATCAGTTATCCCACATGCCCACCAATGGAGACAGATTCTCCTTGTTTAGTCCATCAGAGCCCCAAAGGATTTGGAAGGCCTCAATTAAGTCTTCCCTTCGGCTCCTCTGTTGGAAGGAGAACAACCCCAGATCCACCAGTCTATGGATGTAATTGAGGCCCCTCATGCCTGAACCACTCCAGTAAAAGTCCTCTCCAGCTTGACATCCTCCCAAGAGTATGTGGTGGAGTAGGGAGGGAGGGCGATGCTCAGAATAGAATGGAGTCCTCCAGCTGGGGTTTACCCAGCGGTATCTAAAGGACCGGCACTTGTTTTTGTACTTTATGCCTGATTTAATAAAGCCAAAGACACTTTCTGCCTTTTTAATAGCTTCTCAACTTGTCCTGCCATCTCTGAAGACTGTGAGTATGAATCCCTATTTTTTTTGAAATCTGTCTCTTTGTGTGATCTTACACTGTTTTAACATGTAGCCTATACAGGTAGGTGTGCCTGTTTGTGAAGTTGAAAGTAGGGGACTGGGGAAGCAGAGAGCTCATGCAATCTGTCAGAGCTGCTGAGCTTTTGTTGGAAGTGTAAATGCTGGGTCACATTCTGTCCTGACTAGAGTAGTAGAGAAGGGCAGTGTGGAAATAGATCAGTGTGGAATTCCTAAATCTGTCCTGACAAGCTGTACAGCTTTTTCTTTGATAACACAGCAGGCCAAGCAGCATCAGAGAAGCAGGAAAGTTAACATTTCAGGCCGGGACCCTTTTTCAGAAATGGGGTAGGGGGAAGGGAGCTCAGAAATAAATAGAGTGGAGGGGTGGGGCTGGGGAAGGTAGATGGGATGTGATAGGTAAGTGCCGGTAGGCAGTGGTGGGGATTGGTCAGTGAGGTGGGAGGAGCGGATAGGTGGCAGAGAAGATGGACAGGTTGTATCAGGTCAAGGAGGCAGGGATGAGAGGGAGAGTTGGTCATGGGATGAGGCCAGGGTGGGGAGATTTTGAAACTGGTAAAGTCCACATTTAGGCCATGGGGCTGTAGGCTCCCGAGGCAGAATATGAGGTGCTGCTCCTCCAGTTTCCAATCTCCCCATCCCCGATCTCATCCCAAGACGAGCCACCCCTCTCATCCCCGCCTCCTTAACCTGTCCGTCTTCCCTCCCACCTACCTGTCCCCCCCCACTGACCAACCCCCATCTCAACTCCCTACCTACACTCACCTTTACTAGCTTCATCCCCGCCTCCTTGACCTGTCCGCCTTCTCTCCACCTATCTGCTCCACCTCCCACCTTCTATCACAGCCTCCCCCTCTCTCTATTTATTTCAGAGCCCCCGTCCCCTACCCCATTTCTGAAGAAGGTCCAGACCCAGAGCGTCAGCTTTCCTGCTGCTCTGATGCTGCCTAGCCTGCTGTGTTCATCCAGTTCTATACCTTATTATCTCAGACTCCAGCATCTGCAGTTACTACTACCTCCTCCTGTTTCCAGGTGGCGTCATTGTGACACTGGAGGAGGCCCAGGATGGACCTGTCACTCAGGGAGTGGGAGGGGAAGTTGAAGTGGTTCACAACTGGAAGGTGTTGTTGTTTGTCACGAACAGAATGCAGACGCTCTACAAAGCAGTCTCCGAGCCTCCGCTTGGTCTCACAGATGTAGAGGAGGCCACATTGGGAGCAGCGGATGCAGTAAACCACATTAACGGATGTGCAGGTGAACCTCAGTCTGATATGAAAGGCTTGTTTGGTTCCTTGAAGGGATGTGACGGGGGAGGTGTAGGGGTAGGTGTAGCACTTCCTGCAGTTGCAGGGAAAGGGTCCGGGGGTGGTGGGGGCTAGTGGGAGCGTGGAGTGGATAAGGGAGTCGTGGAGAGACAGCGGTCCCTACGAAAGGCAGATAGGGGTGGGGAGGGAAATATATCTTTGGTTGTGGGTCGGATTGCAGGTGGCAGAACTGGCAGAGAATGATACGTTGGATACGGAGATTAGTGGGGTGATATGTGAGGAGAGGGATTCTGTCTTTGTTTTTGTTGGGGGGAGGGGATGTGAGGGCAGAAGTGCGGGAAATGCAAGAGATATGGTCGAGACCATTTTCAACCACCTAAGGGGAGAAGTTGCGGTCCTTGAAATAAGAGGATATCTGGGATGTTCGGGAGTGGAACACCCCATCTTGGAGCAGATGCGCAGAGGCGGAGGAATTGGGAGTAGGGAATCGCATTCTTGCAGGAAGGTGGGTGAGAGGAAGTGTAGTCTAGGTAGCTGTGGGAGTCAGTGGGCTTAAAATAGATGTTGGTTTTGAGGTGGTCACCAGAGATGGAGACAGAGAGGTCCAGGAAGGAGAGGGAAGTATCGGAGATGGTCCAGGTGAATTTGAGGTTGGGGTGAAAGGTGTTAATAAAGTTGATGAACTATTCAAGCTCCTCATTGGAGCGCTGATATGGTCATTGATGTCGCGGAGGACAAGGTGGGGGATAGTGCCGGTGTAGCAGTGGAAGAGAGACTGTTCCAAATATCCTACGGAGAGGTAGGCATAGCTTGGGCCCATGCGGGTTCCCATGGCCACCCCCTTTGTCTGTAGGAAGTGGGAGGAATTGAAGGAGAAGTTGTTAAGGTTAAGGGCGAGTTTGGTTAAGCGGATGAGTGAGTCAGTGGAGGAGGACTTGTTGGGCCTACGGGAGAGGACGAAGTGGAGGGCATTTTGGCCATCCGCGTGGGGAATGCACATGTACAGGGAAGTGTACAGCTTTTACTTTGCCCTGTCACATTCGATTAAACGGAGGTCTGCAGAAGTAAATAAAAGTCAGGGACTGTCCCCATGATCTCTGGGTCTCAATGGTTTCTGCAGTATTGATGGCCACACAACTGTAAATACAGTGGTTCAGCTTTTATGAGCAAGAGAGACATCTCACAACCATCCCCTGAGAGATCATTTCCCTCACCTTTCATCTCAAAAGATATTTTCCCCTTTAACTTGTTGCTAGTGCAAGCTGAAGTTATGACATCTGTGCATCCTGGACTTCAGTGAATGATGGGAATGGTGGTCTATCTCCTTAAACATGTAAAATCTAAGGAAAAGATAGAGCAAATTGGGTGAAGAAGGGACAAATCAGGTAGAGACAGAGAGGGAAAGAGTGATTGGATTAAAGGAAAACAATAGATTACCTGCAGGTGTGAGAAACCACATTTTACTTTCCTTCTGTGCTGAAGTGAATGGAATTGCAGGGACAAGAAGCCTTCCCACAAAGAGAACTTTCTGTTGATGATTGTAAGCCCAAGCTTTTAATGATGAGTTTAATTTTTACTTCATGAGCAAATCCAGCAGTTTCACAGTGAGGCTGACTGAACGTGCACTTCTGATATTTTACTGTGAATTTTACACAGTAATGCGGGAATTTTTGACAACTGGGATCATATCCTTCCTTTGATCACAAGCTGTTGGATAATTTGTACAATGATCACTGTAAGCGCCATAAATCTCAATGTTACTTTCCTGGCAAGCATTCCCCAAAGATTTTAAAATATGGGAGAATTTTGACTTTAAACCTCACTTGCTTTTGGGATTCTGTATGCAGTCCTATGGCATTCTGACAGAAGATATGCATGCTGCCTAATCCCTCACTGTCTCCCAATGGGGCTGCATCTACATACACTGTTACCACAAAAAAAAAGCTGTTTTTCTAGTTAAAGCCTGCTCAGCAGTCTGTTGAACAATAGGGTCTTTCACTGTAGCCAAATCTGTACCACCAAAGAAACACAATGCAATGATCAGGAGCCTGGGAACATAAAGAATTGTTTGCATTTATATAGCCCCTTTCAGAACTTCAGTACATCCAAGGTCCTTTATAGACAACGTAGTCCATTTGACGTGCACTAATACAGGAAATGAGACAACCAGGTTAAACTGAGCCAATTGCCACAAACAATAATGAAACAAAAAACAAGCAGTCTGTTTTAATGGTGGCTGAGGAATTAATATAGCTAAAGGATAACTCTGAAGTTCTGAAAAAATGATGTCAATCTGGAATCTTTTGTCCTGAACAAGAAGGTGAGGTCTCAGTTTAATACGTTATTCAGAAGACTCCGGTATTGGTCCTCCAACTTCAACACTCCTTCAGGAATGCCACTAGAACAGCCCAATACCTCCTCAGTCTAGATTCTACAATTGTGCAGTGATCCCTCAGCACTGCCACCTAACAGTGCGGCGCTCCCTCAGTAGTGACCACCTGACAGTGTAGCACTCCCTCAGCACTGACCCTCCGACAGTGCGGCACTCCCTCAGCACTGACCCTCCGACAGTGCGGCGCTCCCTCAGCACTGATCTCTGACCATTGTGGGAATATCTACTGCACACACTGCAGACAGGGCGCAGTGGTTCAATAAGGCAGCTCACCAGCATCCCCTTTTTAAGCAATTAGGGATGAGAAATAAATACCCATATTCCATCTCTAAGATAAACAGAGGTGATTCAAAGAGGTCAACTACGAAGTGTGGACACCTAGCTGGAGCAAATGTGGCTCATAATGTTTGGAAGTCCGGCAGCTGACGCAGTCATATTGACTGCCATCCATTTTGCCCTGCTGGATATTGTTGATGAGATAGGTTTCTTGCAATTTTCAGTATGTCCACTTGACTGCGCCAGAGACCGAGTAGTTGCTGCTTAAATTTCTGCAGTGATCTTCTCAATCATGATTTTTCATAAGTCAGTGTATTGTTGTGCATGAGATTTCAGGAAGAACATTATTTCATCAAATGTCAACAATTAAGCTATTGAGTTGCTGCCAACAGTTACTGAAAAGAAAATACAAGATCTGCCATTCCTGTGGTGCTGCATCCTGTCTCTCAAAAACATTTCACTGTTTTTCCCATGCAATGAATTAATTTGAGATACATTCACTGTTGGAAGAAAGGCAAATCAGTCCAATCTTGTTCACAGGCAAGTCAAACAGCAGTCATGTTGATTCAGTGATTGTCCAAGCAGTATAGGCTGGATTGGAATAAGTCAAAGCCTCCAGCTCATTTTCCAAGACACCATGGGATCTACTACATCCACCTAAGGATATAAATGCACCACAATTTAACATTTCATTTGAAACATCATCTCTGATAGTGTGGTGACCCCCTGAAAGTCTATCATTCACTCAGCAGTCCCTTGGTATCAATCCTCCAACAGAGCAAGCAGTCCTTCCTCTGTACTGGCCTTAAAAAGTTGTGTTCTTTCAGGGTTGATCCTCCAACAATGCAACACTCCCTCAGTTCTGACCATCTAACAGTGTAGCACTCCCTCAACATTGCTTTTTCACAATGCAGCATTCTCTTGGTACCGATACTCCAACAGGACAGCAATTCCTCAGAACTGACCTTTGAGTGTGCAGTGCCCCAAAGTGCTCCTTCAGTGCTGCTCTGTGACAGTATAGCATGTCTTCAGTACTGACGTTCTGACAGTGTAGCATTCCCTCAGTACTATCCCTCTGACAACACTAGAATCTATCCAATAATGGAGGAAACCATGCAGATTTGACTTGTCTGCAAAAAAAGCATGTAAATACAGCCTAGCCAATTATTCCCTCATCAGTCTACTCTTGATCATCAGCAAAGCCATTTTAGGGGTCATCAACCGTACAGCAAAGTGGCACTTCATAATAAGCTGCTCACTGACGTTCAGTTTGGGTTTCACATGAGTCACTCAGCTCTTGACTTCATTACAGCCTTGTTTCGAACATAGACCACAAAGTTGAATTCCAGGGGTGAAGTGAGAGTGACTGTCCTTGACATCAAAGTAGCAATCAAGTGAACCTGGCATCATGGTTCTCCGGCAAATGTGGTGTCAATCAGTGAAGGCCACATTTGGACTGGTGTACAATTCTTGTCACTGTGCTCTCAGAATGAAGTTATTAAATTGGAAAGGATCCAAAAAAGATTTAGAAGGACGTGACCAAGATTGGAAGGTTTGAGTTACAAGGTGAGGCAGGCTAGGCTGAGACTTTTTTCCCTGATGTGTAGAAGGCTGAGGGGTGAACTTGGAGGTTTATAAAATCACAAGGGGCACAGATAAAGTAAATTGACAAGGTCTTTTCCCCAGGGCAGGGGAGTCCAAAAAAAAGAGGGTTTAAGATCAGATCACAAATCCGAAACGCTGTGAGGCATC
Organism: Ginglymostoma cirratum; assembly: GCA_024137785.1. Taxonomy (NCBI): domain Eukaryota; kingdom Metazoa; phylum Chordata; class Chondrichthyes; order Orectolobiformes; family Ginglymostomatidae; genus Ginglymostoma; species Ginglymostoma cirratum. The sequence goes on along the minus strand of JAHRHZ010000122.1, from coordinate 3,632,467 downwards.
AGTGCTAATCACCGAGCCACTGTCCACCCTGCTCTTTTATAAATTTGTTCAGTGTGGTAATCTTTGTCCAGACCAAGGTTTTTTTTTAATAGAATCCTGACAGTGTGGAAACAGGCCACTTAACCCAACAAGTTCACACTGACTCTCTGAAGAGTATCCCAGCCAGACTCACCCCCGCTACCCTGTCCCTGCAAGGCTGCACCTCCCATTGCTTTGATAGGTACCTGAGGGGCAACTTTTTTTTTTACACAGAGGGTGGTGCACATATGGAATGAGTTGCCAGAGGAAGTGATGGAGGGGAGTACAATTACAACATTTAAAAGACATTTGGACAGGTACATGGATACGAAAGGTTTAGAGGGGGGATATGGGCCAAATGCAGCAAATGGGACTAGTTCAGTTCAGATGACCTGGTTGGTATGAATGAATTAGCCCAAACGACCTGTTTGAGTGCTGTAAATCTGTGTGACAACAGCACTGCCATCACTGAAGCCGCTCAATATCAACATCCTGGGAAAGGAGGAGCAGGAGTTTGGCCATTTGACCTTTGAAACCTGCTCGAACATTCAAACAGATCAGGGCAAATCATTTCCCTCCATGCAATTTTTATCCATTATTCCCACATCCATTGATATCATTTGTATCCAGAAATATATTGATTTCTGTCTTCAACAAACTTAGTGACTGAGTTTCTGCAGCCCCTTAGAACAGAGAATTCTAAAGATTCACCATCCTCTGAGTCATGAATGGCCTGCCCCTTATTCTGATACTGGTTCCAGACTCACCAGCTGGGGGAATATCTTGTCTGCTTCCACCCTGTCACTTACTGTAAGAACTTAATGGAATTATAAAATCCCTACAGTGCAGAAAGTGGCCATTCGACCCATCAATTCTGCACCGATCCTGCAAAGGGCATCCCACCCCATCCCTGAACCCCGCATTAACAATGGCTAATTGACCAGCTTGCACATCCCTGAACACGATGGGCAATTTAACATGGCCAATCCACCGAACCTGCATTACGTTTGACTGTGGAAGGAAACCAGAGCACCCCGTGGAAACTGATGCAGACACGGGGAGAACATGCAAACGCCACACAGATGGTCGCTCAAGGATTAGAATCAAACCACAAATCCTTAGTGCTGTGAGGCATCAGTGCAAATCACCGAACCACTGTCCACCCTGCTCTTTTATAAATTTGTTCAGTATGGTAATCGTTGTCCAGACCCAGCTTTTTTTTTTATACTATCCCTACAGTGTGGAAACAGGCCATTCAGCCCAACAAGTCCACTCTGACTCTCTGACTCCCAGCCAGACTCACCACCCCCTACCCTGTCCCTGCAAGGCTGCACCTCCCATGGCTAAAGCTGCACCTCCCATGGCTAAAGCACCCTAACCTATACGTTCCCAGGCACTGTGGACAATTTAGCATGGCCAATCCACCTAACCTGCACGTCTTTGGACAATGGGAGGAAACCAGAGCAAACCCACACAGACACAGGGAGAACATGCAAACTCCACACAGACAGTGCACCAAGGCTGGAACTGAACCAGGTCCCTGGCGCTGTGAGACAGCAGTGTTAACCACTGTGCCACCATGCTGCCCTAATTAAGTTTCCTTAATTTTGTTTTCTTATCTGACAAACCTGCCATCCCAGAGATTAGTCTGGTGAATCTCCATCGCACTCACTCAATGGCAATCTTCCTTTGATAAGGAGACCAGAACTGTACACAAACTCCAAATGTGGTCTCACCAAGGCTCTACACAACTGCGGCAAGACATCTATACTACTGCACTCAAACACACTTGCAATGAGGACTAAGATAACAAGGCGTGGGGCTGGATGAACACAGCAGGCCAAGCAGCATCATAGGAGCAGGAAAGCTTGACGTTTCGGGCCTAAACCCTTCATCAGAAATGGTCCAATGCAGCACACCTCTAAGCTACAAGCAACATCATCAAGACAGTTCAAAGGGGTTAAATAAATAACAACCACTTTGATAAATCCATGTTAATTCTGACTAAATCCTATCATTATTTTTGGTGTCCAATTATCATATCCTTTATAATAGATTTGAACATCATACTTACCACTGACTCTTCTCCATGTCTCCCCTCCCTCCTTTCCTAAATAGTGGAGTTACATTTGTTCCTGTCTTTGTTCCTTTCCACATCCTATAAAATTTTGCAAGATTAAAACCAATGCATCTGTTGTTTCCATAGTCACCTCCTTCAACACTCTAGGATGTACCTCATCTGGTACAGGGTATTTATCAAGCTTTGATCATATTAATTTTTCAGTATTGCTTCTTTTTGAGTACTAATTTCTTTCAGTTCCTCATTTTCATAATTCCCATTGGTTCCTAATCTTATTGGTAGACTTTCTGCAACATCCTCTATCAAGACAGACATAAATAATTGTTTAGGTTCTCTGCTATTTCCCTATTCTCCATTATAATTTTTCCTGCTTCCACCTGTAATGAGCCTGAGTCAATTTTCTTCTGTTCACATACCAAAAGAAGTTTTTTCTTATCTGCCTTTAGGTTTCTCACTAGCTTGCATTCATCTTGTCCTTTCCGTCTTTTTAATCAGTTTCTTGATCATCCTTTGCTGAAATCTAAATTGCTGCCTCTCCTTAGGTTATCATTTTTTTTTATCTGTCATCCTTGTAAACCACTTCCTTTGATCTCATGCAATCTTTAACTCCTCCTGTTAACCACAGTTGATTCATCTTTCCGGTAAGCTTCTTTCTCAGAGGATTCCATATTTGTTCACAATGTAAAGCTGCTTTAAATACAATCGCTTGCCCGTCTACCATCAATTCTATTGCTTCAGGATTATAACAATCATATAATTAGACTTAATGAATTATTATTATTGACACTTTCTTATTGCATAACAATAAACCTAAAGTAGCCCAATTCTAAGTTGGCTCCTCTACATACAGCTCCAGAAATGCATCTCATACACAATCCAGAAAACCATCCTCCACCATGCCAGCATTAGGTTTAACCAGTTTATATGTAAATTAAGATCAACCAATCCAAGCAAATTTAATTTCCTGATACATACAATGCCATACAATACAATATCATTGCTGTTTGGTACTTTATAGACAACACCCACTAATCTTTCCTCACCTTGTTGCTTCTTAACTGCATCCAAACTGAATCTACATCGTGATCCTTCCATCTCAGATCCTCTTTCACTCATGTACAGATCTTGTCCCTTATTAACAGTGATCCCCTATCTCCTTTTCCTTCTATCTTTCCTCCTTAAATAACAAATATCACTGAACATTGGGTTCCTTGCACTAGTCATCCTGTAATCACATCTCAATGATACCAATAGTGTTACCATTGGCCATAAATTGAATTATTCGAAAGCAGTTCAGACTCTTGGAATTCTGGGGCAAGTGATTCATGTCTGTAACTACAAGCTTCTCAATTTCTCTCAGTTTGGTTACTGTTCTTTTAGCTTTGAAAATTGTATGTGTCACTGGACTGTTTAGAAAAGGTAAGCGAGGGAAATTGGGATATTATAAACTAGTTACCCAACAACAGTGATCAGGAACTAGGTAATGCCTATAAGGATGGAGTTACAACATGGATATAAGCAGCGGAAGCAGCCTTTCTACCTCTCTATTTGCAACTCGGTAAAACTGAACTGTCAAAGATCCAAAATATTTACTCCAATGGTTCCTCACAAGGCTTTTTAAAAACCAATCCCAGATTTTGTGAATAATTAATTTCAGATACCAGTTTCGTATATCAGACAATTTATTAAATACATCATAACTTTAGCAGAGGAAAAATTAAACAACAGAGTAATGTTGTTTAATTAATGCCCAGGCTTTAAAACTGAAACATTTATTTTCAGCCTCCATTCACACAGAAGACAGATTTACAAAAAAGATAGTTAAGGGATGAATGAAAGAAAATAACAAAACAGGCCAGATTACTTAAGTGAATTTCATGATATGTTGTTTCACAAGCATAAATATGGACACCGTGGTTGTTCTTTCTGGAACAGTCAATTAGGGTCACCTTCTGGTTCACCAAGGTGTAGGGCGTAACGTTTCTAACTTGGATTTCTACTTTTTGGACTTTGAGATGCTGGCATAACGTATTAGGGAAGGAACTTTCAGCAGCAGCCAAAAACCATTTCTCAGAAAACATAGTTCAAAAAAACACCATTAATTCTGATTCTGCCCTGAGGTACTGATCGACTCTTCCTGAGATCTCAATTACATGGAGTTATAGTCCGAGTCATATAGTCATATAAGCATGGAAACAGACCTTTTAGACGAACCAGTCCATGCTGACCAGGTTCCGATACTAAATTAGTCCCACCTGCCTGCATTTGGCCCAAACCCCTTCAAACCTTTCCTAGTCATGTACTTATCCAAATATCTTTTAAATGTTGCAACTGCATGTGCACCCATCACTTCCTCTGGCAGTTCGTTCCACACGCGAACCACTCTCTGTCTAAAAAAGTTGCCACTCATGTCCTTTTCAAAACTTTCTCATCTCACCTTAGTTTTGAACTCCACCACCCTTGGGAGAAGACCCTTGCTATTTACCTTATCTATACCCCTCATAATTTTATAAACCTCTATAAGGTCACCCCTCAGCTTCCTACACTCTAGGGGAAACCATCCCAGCCAATCCAACCTATTTTTATGACTCAACTTCTCCATTCCCAACATCCTGGTGAATCTGTTCTGAATTCTCTCCAATTTAACGATATCCTTCCAAGAGCTGGGCAACCACAAATGTATAAAGTATTCCAGAAGAGGCCTTATTAACATCCTATACAACCTCAACATGATGTTCCAACTCTTATAGTCAAAAGGTCTGAGTAATGAAGACAAGTGCGCCAAACACTTTCTTAACCACCCTGTCTACTTGTGATGCAAATTTCAAAGATTTATATTCTGAACCCCTTGGTCTTCCTGTTCTACAACACTACCCAAGGCCCTACTTTTGATTGTGTACATTCTGCCCTTGTTTATTTTAACAAAATGCGATACCTCACATTTATCCAAATTAAACTGCATCTGCCACTCCTCAGCCCATTGACTCAATTGATCAATATCTTTTTGTAATCTTGGGCAACCTTCTCCACTATCTACTCTACCATCAATTTTTATATCATCTGCAATCTCACTAACCACATCTCCTATATTCTCATCCAAATCATTTATAAAAATGATAATTAAAAGTGGACCCAGTACTGATCCCTGCGGAGCACCTCTGGTCACAGGCTTCTAGTCTGAAAAACAACCGTCCACCACCGCTCTGTTTTTTTTTTATTTATTTGTGGGATGTGGGTGTCGCTGGCTGACCAGCATTTCTTGGCCATCCCTAGTTGGCCTTGAGAAGGTGGTGGTGAGCTGCCTTTTTGAACCACTGCAGTCCTCCTGCTGTGGGTTGACCCACAATGCTATTAGGGAGGGAATTCCAGGATTTTGACCCAGTGACACTGAAGGAACTGCGATACATTTCTAAGTCAGTTCGGTGAGTAACTTGGAGGGGAACTTGGAGGTGGTGGTGTTTCCATGTATCTGCTGCCCTTGTCCTTCGAGATGGAACTTGTCGTGGGTTTCCAAGGTGCTGACTGAGGATCTTTGGTGAATTTCTGCAGTGCACCTTGTAGCTAGTACACACTGCTGCTACTGAGCATCAGTAATGGAGGGAGTGAATGCTTGTTGATGTAGTGCCAATCAAGCGGGCTGCTTTGTCCTGAATGGTGTCAAGCTTCTTGAGTGTTGTTGGGGCTGCATTCACCCAGGCAAGTGGGGAGTATTCCATCACACTCCTGACTTGTGCCTTGTGGACAGGCTTTGAGGAGTCAGGAGGTGAGTTACTCGCCGCAGTATTGCCAGCTTCAAGCCTGCTCTTGTAGCCACTCTGTTAATGTGGTGAGTCCAGTTGAGTTTCTGGTCAATGGTAACCCCAAGGATGCTGATAGTGGGGGATTCAGTGGTGGTAACACCATTGAATGTCAAGGGGCGGTGGTTAGATTATCTCTTATTGGAGATGGTCATAGCCTGGCATTTGTGTGGCGCACATGTCACTTGCTGCTTGTCAGCCCAAGCCTGGATATTGTCCGGATCTTGTTGCATTTGAACACAGACTGCTTCAGTGTCTGAGGAGTCACGAATGGTGCTGAACATTGTGCAATGATTGGCAACCGTTCCCACTTCTGACCTTATGATGGAGGGAAGGTCATTGATGAAGCAGCTGAAGATGGTTAGGCCTAGGACACTACCCTGAGGAACTCCTGCAGAGATGTTCTGCAGCTGAGATGATTGACCTCCCACAACCATGACCACCTTCCTATGTGTCAGGTATGACTCCACCCACCGGAGTGTTTGCACCCTGATACCCATTGATTCCACTTTTGCCAGGGCTTCATGATGCCACACTCAGTCAAATGCAGCCTTGATATCAAGAGCTGTCACTCTCACCTCATCTCTAGAATTCAGCCGTTTTGTCCATGTTTGAACCAAGGCTGTAATGAGGTCAGGAGCTGAGTGGCCCTGGCGGAACCCAAACTGGGCGTCACTGAGCAGGTTATTGCTGAGCAGGTACTCCTTGATAGCACTGTTACTGACACCTTCCATCACTTTACTGATGATCGAGAGGAGACTGATGGGGCGGTAATTGGCCGGGTTGGATTTGTCCTGCTTTTTATGTTCAGGACATACTTGGGCAATTATCCACATTGTCGGGTAGGTACCAGTGTTGTAACTGTACTGAAACAGCTTGGCTAGGGGAGTGGCAAGTTCTGGAGCACAAGTCTTCAGTACTATTGCCGGAACATTGTCAAGGCCTGAAGCCTTTGTAGTATCCAGTGTCTCCAACCGTTTCTTGATATCACGTGGACTGAATCAAATTAGCTGAAGACTGGTATCTGCAATACTGGCGACCACTGGAGGAGGCTGAGATGGATCATCCACTCGGCACTTCTGGCTGAAGATTGCTGCGAAAGTTTCAGCCTTATCTTTTGCACTGATGTGCTGGGCTTTTCCATCATTGAGGATGGGGATATTTGTGGAGCCTCCTCCTCCAGCGAGTTGTTAAATTGTCCACCACCACTCACGACTAGATGTGGCAGGACTGCAGAGCTTAGATCTGATCCATTGGTTGTGGGATCGCTTAGCTCTGCCTATCACTTGCTGCTTTTGCTGTTTGACGTGGAAGTCGTCCTGTTTGGTGGCTTCACCAGGTTGAAACCTCATCTTCAGGTATGCCTGGTGCTGTTCCTGACATGCCCTCCTGCACTCTCCATTGAACCAGGGTTGATCCCCTGGCTTGATGGTAATGGTTGAGTGGGGGAAATGCCGGGCCATGAGGTTACAGATTGTGCTGGAGTACAATTCTGCTGCTGTTGATGGCCCACAGTGCCTCATGGATGCCCATTCTTGAGTTGCTAGATCTGTGCGAAGTCTATACCATTTAGCACAGTGATAGTGCCACACAACACGATGGAGGTTATTCTCAATGTGAAGGTGGGACTTATCTAACATATAATTCTTTCTTATTCTTCACTCAAACCTCAATATCTTTATTCATTTATTGTTCCCTACTCCTACCAGCTTTACCCTTCATTCTAAAAGGAGCATAATGCCTCTAAACTCTCATTGTCACACTTTTGAAAGCCTCCCACTTGTCACTCCTCCTTTACCAGCTAACAGTCTGCTCAAATCAACTTTTGGAAGATCTTAACTTAAGCCATTAAAACTTGCCTTACTCCAATTAAGAACTTTAACTTTTATGGAAGACTTCTTCTTTTCCGCTACTATTTTAAAACTAACAGAATAACAATAACAATAGTCCCAAAGTATTCCCTTACTAACACTTCAGTCACTTCCTCTGCCTTATTCCCCAAGAGAAGGTCAGGAACTGCTATCTGCTTGAACATGGGTCTCTTTCAGACTTACCAGAACCAATTCCTCTGAACTGACCTTGTTAATAACCAACTCCATCTATATGTTTAAACACTATGCTCTTCCCAGGGTTGCTGTGTCTGTTGGAAACTTTTTAATCAAGGATCAGCCTACAATTAACCTCCAGGCCTGCCCTCACAAAGAAACAAATCTTGTTGTGCCTATTTCTTTCCTGTTATCCGAAGCTATCCCCAAGTCTACAAGTCATTTCCAGCTCACAATTCAAAATTGATTAAAAAGGAGAAAATTAGTGAGGGTTCCAACAACAGCTTGAAATTTTTCAGCTGATCAGAGAAAGACATAATGGACTTAGAAAGGGTAGTAGGAGATAGCAAGAATTGCAGATGCAGGAATCAGAGACAATACAGTGTGGAGCTAGAGGAACACAGCAGGCTAGGCAGCATAAGAGGATCAGGAAAATCAATTTTTTGCGTTGGAACTAGGGAGGGGGAAGGGAGCTGGGATATAAATGGATGGAGGAGGGGTAGGGCTAGGGGAAGGTAGGCGGGATGGTTGTAGGTGGATGCAAGCAGGGGGGTAGTGGGGATTGGTCAGTGGGAAGGGTAGGCCAGATGGGTGGAGATGATGATGGATAGGTTGTGTCAGGTCAAGGAGGAGGGGATGAGAGGAAGGGTCGACATGGAATGAGGCCGGGGTGGGGAACTTTTGAAACTGGTGAATTCTATGTTCAGGCCATCGGGCTATAGGCTGATGAGGTGGAATATGAAATGTTGTTCCCCCAGTTTGCATGTGGTGTTCTTGTGGCGCTGGAGGAGGCCCAGAATGGGCATGTCACCAAGGGAGCGGGAAGTGGAGTTAAAATGGTGTTGTTGATTATAGCGTATGGAGTGCAGATGCTCCTCGAATTGGCCACCGAGTCTCTGCATGGTCTCACTAAAGTAGACAAGGCCACATCGGGAGCAATGAATACAGTAGACCAGATTGGAGGATGTACAGGTGAACCCCTGTCGGATTTGACCCTTGGATGGATCCCCACGACACTGTACCTGCACCCACCTATCACCATCCCACCTATCATCACCCAGCCCCACCCCTCCTCCCTCTATTTATTTCCCAGCTCCCTTCCCCCTCCCCAGACCTGACAAAGGGTCCCAACCCAAAACATTGGCTTTCCTGCTCCTCTGATGCTGTCTGACCTGCTGTTTTCCTCCAGCTCCATACTATATTGACTGAGAAAGGGTAGTCATAGCTGACCAAGCTGACTGAATAATTTTGAAGCAATTTCTAAAGTAACGGTCGGGGAATGTTGACACATGTTGTTTCCATCAAATTCCAGATAAAATCGCTTGCAAGAGAACGTTAGCGAATGTTGAATCTCATGGTAATAAAAGCATATTCTTGACCTGGTTAGGGGTTAGGCTGAGCAGCAGGAGACAAAGTGTAGAATGGACAGGGAAATGAATCAGCATAATGTGATTACTGGTGTCCCACAGGAAGTTAAGTTGGGGCCTCAACTGTTCACGCTGTTCATGACGTAGAAGATGGGATAGAAAGCCACATCTCCAAATTCGCTGACAACATAAAGCTAGGTAGAAATGTAGTTGAAAGTGATATTAATAGTTTGAAAGGATGGCTAAAACTGTTGCAAAAAAATTTCAATGTCAGCAAATGTAAGCTCACTCAGTTTGGATCTTATAAAAAAGGGGCAATGAGAAAACAGAAACTAAATGTTGTTAGATTAGAACGATGCACCCAATGAAGTTCCATGGTCTGTGGGGCTGATAGGTGATTAAATAAATGTGTTTCATAGCTGTGCTTACTGGCATGGGAATGTGGGGAGGGGGAGAGAGAGAGAGAGAGACACTGTCACATACTTAGTGGTTAACTCATGACACCACATGCCCAGTAATCAGGACATGTCTCTATGGATCTCTGTCCCAGCGTACCCATGAAAATGGGCAATGAGTGCTAAATGGTGGGTAATGGACAATTGATAGTAGACAACTTGTGTTGGGCAATGAGGTGTGTGCAGTGGACTGCGGTCAAATCTGGAATGTATCTGTCTCTGCCAACAGTTGGCATTTGACCACAACTGCCGGTCAAAGTTTTAGCTTTCTGAGGTGGATAATTAACCTTTTTACTCCCCAAAGCATGTCCACCATCATTTTGTTTATTCATTCAGAGGATGTAGGCATCATGGGCTAGACCAGCATTTATTGCCCATCTCTAGATGTCTTTGAGAAAGTGGTAATAAACTGTCTTTTTGAGCCGATGCAGTAGATTTGGTGCAGGCATATCTATGGTGCCCTTAGAGAGACAGTAACAAGAATGTGAAGGAATACACCCCACTTGACTGGATGGTTGCAGCTCAAATAACACTCAAGAAGTTTGACAGCATTCAGGACAAAGTTTGGAGTGATCTAAGGAACCATAACTGTTTTAATGAACCATTCGCAGTTTCACTGTACCAGCCGTGTGTACTTAGACACGCATGGCTTAATCTTTGAGACAAGCATATGCTACTGGCAGGATGAACCAGGTAGCTGTTGACTGTCATAGCCATCCACCATAGTCAATATTCACTCCCATCACTACCAACGCACAATGTTAATTGTTCAAACTACAAGATGCACTGCGGTACCTTATCAAGGCTTCTTCAACAGCACCTTCTGAACCCACACCCTCTCCACTTAGATGGAAAATGACAACAGATACATGAGAACACCTCTTGCAAGTTCCCCTCCAAGTCACACAAAATCCTGACTTGGAAGAATATCGCCCTTGCTTCAGTATTGCTGGGTCAAAATCCTGGAACATCTTTTCTCACAGCACTTTGGGTGTTCCAGCATCTGCACAGAATGCAACGGTTCAAGAAGGTGGCTGACCATCACCTTCTCAAGGATGATTAGGAGTGCCCAATAAATGCTGGCTCAGCCAGTGACACCCACATTCAATTAATGAAAGTTTAAAAAGGCAAAATCTCAGGAAGTCTATGGAATAATGACCAGACAACAGAAGTTGTGCAAATATTGAAACAATGCCTTTGTTTCACAAGCTGCCAATTTTAATACCTCCTTTGTTTCACTGTATCTCTGTGTCTTTTGAACCTCTTTCTTTCACTTCCTCTATTTTTCTCTCTCCTCCTTCTTTTGCTTTGTCCCTTTTTCTCCCTCCACTTCTCTCTCTATTTCCCACGTGTGTGTTGATCTCAGTCTTTCTCTCCCTACACCCTCCCTGATAGTTGCCATTAGTGTATTCTTTGTGCTGCTGTCAAGCATTGAGATACCTTTGGCCAAAGCAAAAAAGTCCTTCTCCTCTATATTTCTCAGTGGATAGGCCTATGGCCATGTACAGAAGGACTTTCAGATGTTGCTCCTTTGCACTGGAGATAATCACAGAGGAGAACCTTCACTTATTAAGCATTTGACCCACACAGTAACTGTCTCCTAAATGTTTTATTCCTTCAGCGTGGGGTAAGTGAACTATTGGTGTATGAGTTACAGTCTTCACGTCAGGGACTGTAGGCAGCCTGTCATACTTGTGTGTCCTTGAAGGGCCAGGAGCTTGAAGTAAACTGAAGCAATCAATGGAACACTCACAGTCGTTCTCCTGACACAACTTTCTGCAACTAGGCCTGATGCTTTCGAGATTTCTGTGGATGGGAGCTGTTCGCTTTCATCTCCTAAGGGTCTGGCTATTCTGGGCCCTCTGGGAGCTCATGGGTTAAACCCCTGTGAGTTGCAGGATGTTTCAATGTGGTGCTCCTGTGAAGCCACAAACTGAGTTATATTTATGTTAGCCATGGTGAAACAACAGTTTCCCCTCCCCCCCACTGTCAACATCCTCAATTGATGTTGTACACATTATGTCAACCATCAGGTCGGTTTCATGTCTGTCAAGGCCAATGCGATTCTGTATGAATCTCTGTTCGACAGTATCCTCAAACACACACATACACACACACACACACACACACACACACACACACACACACACACACA
>JAHRHZ010000122.1:3503790-3619010 GCA_024137785.1 Ginglymostoma cirratum | reverse complement strand
ATGGACATGTCATCTGAGGAATGGGAGGGGGAGTTGAAATGGTTCGCGACTGGGAGGTGCAGTTGTTTGTTGCGAACTGAGCGCAGGTGTTCTGCAAAGCGGTCCCCAAGCCTCCGTTTGGTTTCCCCGATGTAGAGGAGGCCACAACGGGTACAGCGGATGCAGTATACCACATTGGCAGATGTGCAGGTGAACATCTGCCTGATGTGGAAAGTCTTCTTGGGGCCTGGGCTTGGGGTGAGGGAGGAGGTGTGGGGGCAGGTGTAGCACTTCCTGCGGTTACGGGGAAAAGTGCCGGGTGTGGTGGGGCTGGAGGGGAGTGTGGAGCGGACAAGGGAGTCGCGGAGGGAGTGGTCCCTCCGGAAGGCAGATAAGGGTGGGGAGGGAAAAATGTCTTTGGTGGTGGGGTCTGATTGCAGATGGCGGAAGTGTCGGAGGATGATGCGTTGGATCCAGAGGTTGGTGGGGTGGTATGTGAGGACGAGGGGGATTCTTTTTTGGTTATTGTTGCGGGGACGGGGTGTGAGGGATGTGTTCTGGGAAATGCGGGAGACACGGTCGAGGGCGTTCTCGACCACTGAGGGGGGGACGTTGCGGTCCTTGAAGAATGAGGACATTTGAGATGTGCGGGAGTGGAATGTCTCATCCTGGGAGCAGATGCGGCGGAGGCGAAGGAATTGGGAATAGGGGATGGCATTTTTGCAGGAGGGTGGGTGGGAGGAGGTGTATTCCAGGTAGCTGTGGGAGTCAGTGGGCTTGAAATGGACATCTGTTTCTAGGTGGTTGCCCGAGATGGAGACAGAGAGGTCCAGGAAGGAGAGAGAAGTGTTGGAGATGGTCCAGATGAACTTCAGGTTGAGGTGGAAGGTGTTGGTGAAGTGGATGAACTGTTCGAGCTACCCCCCTACCTACACTCACCTTTACTGCCTCCAACCCCGCCTCTTCGACTTGTCTGCCTCCTCTCCACCTATCCTCTCCTCTATCCATCCTCTATCCGCCTCCCCCTCTCTCCCTATTTATTTCAGAACCCTCTTCCCCTCCCCCATTTCTGATGAAGGGTTTAGGCCCGAAACATCAAGTTTTCCTGCTCCTATGATGCTGCTTGACCTGCTGTGTTCATCCAGCCCCATGCTTGTTACCACCATAACCATCCCTGGATACATTCTGTTCCACCAACAGGACAGACCCAGCAGAGGTGGCAGGACAGAGGTATGCAGTTAGGAGGGAGTTACCCTAGAAGTCCTCAACATTTACTCCAGACTTCATGAAATTTCATGGCTTCAGGTTAAACATGGGCAAGGACAGCTCCTACTGATTACCACATACCGCACCCACCTTGGCAGAAACACTAAACGTGGCAAGGGTGCAAAATGTACTCTGGGTGGGGTGTTTTGATATCCACCACCAAAAGTGTCTTGGCAGCAACACTACTGATTGAGTTGGTCAGGTCCTAAAGGACATAGCTGCTAGACTGGGTTTGCAACAGGTGCTGAGTGAACCAAAAGGGGAAAAACATGCTTGACCTCACTCTTATAGATCTGCCACTGCAGACTCACCACCATACAATACTTGTGGACACGAAGTCATGCCTTCACATTGAGAATACCATCTATCACATTTAGTATGGCGATAGTGTCACACAATGGGACAGACTTTGAACAGATCTAGCAACTCAAGTCTGGACATCCATCAGGCACTGCAGGCCACCATTGTACTCAAGCACAGTCTGAAATCTCATGGCCTGGCAAATCCCCTGCTCAACCATTACCATCAAGCCAGGGGATCAACCCTGGTTCAATGGAGACTGCAAGACAGCACGCCAGGAACGGCACCAGGTAAACCTGAAAATAAGATGTCAACCTGGTGAAGCTACCAAACAGAAATACTTGCATACCAAACAGGACTACTTGCATGCCAAACAGCAAAAGCAGCAAATGATAGACAGAGCTAAGCAATCCTACAACCAACAGATCAGATCTAAGCTCTGCAGTCCTACCACATTCAGTTGTGAATGGTGAATGACAATCAGACAAATCACTGGAGCTGGATCCTCCACAAATATCCCCATCCTCAATGATGGAAGAGCCCAGCACATCAGTGCAAAAGGTAAATCTGAAGCATTTGCAGCGATCTTCAGCCAGAAGTGCCGAGTAGATGATCCATCTCAACCTCTTCCAGTGATCCCCAGCATTACAAATACCAGTCTTCAACAATTTGATTCATTCTACGTGATATCAAGAAATGGTTGGAGGCACTGGACACTGCAAAGAGTGTGTGTATAGTACTGAAGACTTGTGTTCCAGAATGTGCCGATCTGCTAAACAAGCTGTTCCAGTACATTTACAACACTGGCATCTACTCAATAATGTGGAAAATTTCCCAGGTATGCCCTGTACATAAAGGCAGGATAAATCCAATCTGGCCAATATCACCCAATCAAGCCACCCCTGATCATCATTAAAGTGATGGAAGGTGTCATCAACAGTGCTTTCAAGCAGCACCTGCTCAGCAATGACCTGCTCAGTGACGCCCAGTTTGGGTTCTGCCTTGGTTCAAACAATGACAAAAGAGCTGAATTCCAGAGGTGAGGTGAGATGACAGCTCTTGGCATCAGTCTGCATTTAACCAACTGTGACATCAAGGACACTGAGCAAAGTTGGAACCAATGGATAGCCAGGGGCAAACTCTCTGCTGGATGGAGAAAAATGATGGTTGTAGTTGTTGGAGGTCAGGTATTTCAGTTCCAGGACATCTCTGCAGGAGTGTCTTTCCCTCCATCATAAGGTCAGAACTGAGGGTATTTGCCAATGATTGCACAAAATTAAGCACTTCTCAGATACTTAAGCAGTCCATGTTCAAATACAACAAGATCTGGACTACATCTAGACTTGGGCTGACAACTAACATTCGGACCACATAAACGCTAGGCAATGACCATCTCAATGACCAACAGACAATCTAACCATCACCCTTGATATTCAATTGTGTTACCATCACTGAACACATCCCACCCCCCTCCACCAACTAACAACATCCTGGGGGTTACAATTGACCAGAAATTCAACTGGACTCACCACATAAATACAGTGGCTACAAGAGCAGGTTAAAGGCTCGGAATACAGCAGGAAATCACCTCCTGACTCTCCAAAGCCTGTCCAGCATCTACAAGGCTCAAGTCAGGAGTGTGATGGAATACTTCTCACTTGCCCTGAAGGGGGGCAGCTCCAACAACACTCGAGAAGCTCGACACTATCCAGGACAAAGCAGCTTGCTTAATTGTCACATATCCAAAAGCATCCACTCCCTCCACCTTTGAAGGTCAGTAGCAGCAGTGTGTACTACCCACAAGATGCACTGCAGAAATTCACCCAAGATCCTTCGACAGCATCTTCCAAACCCACAATCACTTCCATCTCGAACTCAAGGGCTACAGGTACATGGGAACACAAACTCATGGAGTCACTGCACACACACACATAATTGCTCACGCAAGCTCACACTTAAGCATGCAGTCAAAGAAATCTGGAATTATAATAGAAAAACCTAATGGTGACCATCAAGCCATTATTGATTGCTGTAAAACTTCCAAATTAACATCCTTTGAAGGAAAAAAAAATTGCTGTCCTTAACCTGGCCTACATGTGACTCCTTTGGGGAAAGAAATCTGCCATCCTGACCTGGTCTGGCCTGCTGATAGCTCCAGGCCCACAGTTATGTTGTTGACTCTTAACTGCCCTTTGAAATGGTCACGTGTTCCAGTTAGTTACCAGCAACCGCTCAAAAGTCTCAAAAACTAATGAAACTGGACAAATCACCCGGCATTGATCCAGGCACCTGTAGTGATTGGAACCAGATGGACCTCATTAACTATGAGGTTCTTGATTGGGGTTGTTAACCTGGGCCAATCAGGAAAGCCTTGGTTAACCAATACTACCAGGAGATTACAATCTCCTCAGTTGAGGACTGACTTGGAACTGGCTGGCTACAGCCAGCGTACTGTGTACCTGTGAATAAAGGGTGACTTGGCGATGGGACACCGGCCTCAGTGCGGTTATTTCAGTGCCGGAAATGACAACAGCAAACTCAGCCTTGTCAACCCTGCGAGGTCCTCCTTACCAACATCTGGGAGATAGTTCCAAAATTGGGAGAGTTGTCTCACAGACTAGCCAAGCAAGAGCCTGACATAGTCATACTCGTGGAATAATACGTTATAGACCATTTAGCAGACAACATCACCACCATGCAAATCCCACATCCCCACATGAATAGGAATAAAAGGCACTTGAAGCATTCTTTCACACATCCACTTGGACACACACAGACTCGTTGAGAATACATAGACACATACACACAGACAAATGTAGACCCACATGAGGGACTAATGAGAAGAGTGTTGAAGGTGATTAAGATGTGACGGAGACAAGACTGTTGACAGTTCAGAATCTAAGACGACAGCACCAGTGGCCCTGGTATGCGTGAGTGTATAGAAGTGTAAAAATTTGTGTGTAGAGGTTTGTGTGAGTGTTAGAGGAAGTGGGTGAATGTATGTGTGTGACAGCGTGTTTATAGGAGGGTGAGATGATGTGTTCCTTTGTATTAGGGACAGAATGTGTGAGAGTTTTTGAGTGCATGTGTGTGTGCGTTTGTGTGAACATGTGTGTTTGAGCATGTGTGAAAGTGAGTGAGTGTGAGCATGTGAGAGTATGTTTGTGTGAGAGTATGTGAGTGCGTAGAAATGAGTGCAATTGTGTTAGTGTGTGTGTGTGAACTTTAGCATCCATACATAGGTAGTGTGTGGGAATTTGTTTGTGTATGTCTGTCTGTGTGTGTTTGCATGACTGATTGTGTATGTGAATTTGTGTGCATCAGAGTGACTGTGTATGAGTGAACGTGTAGATATGAATGTGCATGTATGAGTGAATGTGTGAGTGTGAGAGTGTGTATACAACTTTGTGATGGGATATGTGGGTGACAGTGAGTGTGAGTGTTTGGGAGTGCAGACGTGTGTGTGTACGTATGGGAGTTTGTGTATGTGTGAATGAATATGTGAATGCGTGTGTGCGTGTGTGTGTGTGTGTGTGCGTGTGCGTGTGCGTGTGTGTGTGTGTGTGTGTGCATTTATGCAGTGCAGCATTCAGCAGTGAGTGATGAGGGATTATTTAGACGTGCAAGACAGACAATGTTGGGGTTTGTTAAACAGCCATGAATCCAAAAGATAAGGAACAGAGAGTGGTTTGGCTGTGATGGGGTTAAGCCAGATATTCCAAGTCACTGATATCACTTGACAGGGCCCTGGATGGGAGCGAGACCACAGACTCTGAATGGGGAGTGAGTCACATTTTCTCAGTAACCCTCTGTCTGAAAATTTTTTGGCAAGGACCCCCTCAGAGTGAATCGCAGAGGAAGACTACTCTTCACCAGAGAGCAGTCCAATCCCGTGGAGAGAACACAAGGGCATAACATTGTATCTGCATTTGAAATTTCAACTCGCACAGGTCAGTAATTCCACCGTAAAACTCCCTTAACTGGAATTCCTGGCATCAAGGGATTGCTGGGTCTAAGAATTTTCCGGAGAATACAACAACACTCAAATACCTAGCCACTAGATCTGACAGCCAGATACAAAGAAGTGCCCACAACACGAATTGATGACAATTACATTATAAAACAATGAAAAAAAATTATAAAATGCAGATAAAATATTTTCTTTCCCCCAGTTATACAAATCTTTCAAGTTCCCATGACTAAAATGAAATAAACGAATGGAATTAGCTCTACCAACAGAGTGGAGGAAGTATTAATTACTCAACATTTGATTTACAAAACTGAATAATAATTGCACAGAATTAAAGCACCGACAATGCGCAAGTAAAGGTTTTGATTTTTAACTTTAATTCCTACCTGACTTTTCTTCCTCCTGTTGTCCGTTTTTGCCTCTGCCTCTTCCACAGACTTCTCTCAGGGAGGGCCCCACGTGATTCCTCCTTCAGAAGTGATTCTCTCCTTCTCCTCTAGGTCACCCTCATGGTGGACGTTGTCCTGGAGATGATGGAGCCAGGGCCTCAAGAAAGATCCAGAAACTTTGCAGCCGTCACTAACGGTTGCTAGGCTGCGGCCGGTGAAGGTCACCTGGACCCGCTTTAGAAGAAGATTCAGGCGGCCTGGTTTTACTGGATTTCCAGGCCAGAGATGTCAAAGTATTGCTTGAGTTCTGGAGGGACAGTTTGTGGAGTTACAGCGTAGGGTGAATGGTGGAGGGGTATGGAAGAGATATGGGTGTTTAAAAAGGCACAGGGAGCATCCCTCCCTAGTATGCAATCGACTGCTCCTGTTGATGATGTCACAGGCTGTTCCTACGGATTGGTGACATCATTGAGTGGGTCGGCCCATTCGCGAACTGGTGGGGGTGATGCATGGGGAAACCATAAGACCATAAGATATCGGAGCAGAATTAGGCCATTTGGTCTATTGAGTCTGTTCTACCATTCGATCAGGGCTGATATGTTTCTCAACCACTTTCTCACGTCTTCTCCCAATAACCCTTGATCTCCTTACTCATCACGAACATATCCAATCTGTCTTAAATAGACACAATGACTTAGCTTCTACAGCCCACCATAGCAATGAGTTCCACAGATTTGCTACCCTCCGGGTGAAGAAATTCCTCCTCATCTCAGTCGTAAAGGGCCGTCCCTTCACTTGGAGGCTGTGCCCTCGTGTCCTAGTCTCAGGGGAGTTGAGGAGGGATGGGGCATCGTGAAGGGATGGAAACAGTGAGTGACGGAGGAAGAGATCCCTCTCCTGACTCATGGTAACGTCACAGGACACAACCCAGTTGGCTGCATCCAAGTGGCCTCTTCTGTACTCAGCAAGATTCCATAGGCGATAACTTGATGACAACTGGGCTATATGGTTTTGTCATGCCAGTTGAGATCTGATAGTCAGCAGGACACCAGAGGGGACTCCTTTCTGCTCTCCTTCTGAGAGTGTCATGTAATCTTTGCAACTGCAACAACTTGTATTTTGATGGTGCCTGGGAAATCCCAGGTGACACCGGGAGGATGAGGAGAAGGTGGTCGACAGGGAGGTGTTCAGGAACACTATGATGGAGAAGACAACAAGATGGGGAGAATCATCTGAGAGGTTTTGTGTCCCAACCAGGTAATGAACCCTATAATTTTAGATGTTCTCCTCTTTCCTACTCTGCTGTGCAAGGATTGGAAATTCCAGTCAAAGCTGTTCTTCATTTCTGTGGCCCAAGTCCTTTCAGTTGAATTCTGAATCAGACACTCATGTGGGTTTTCAGCAACCCAACACCCCCCCATCACACCCCCTCCCCCAGCCCCACAGCTGCCAGAGCTGATCAGACATCCTGTTCATCCTAATGCCAAACCTCAGCAAATGAGTCTGGTTTTCTTCTTTCAATTGTTTGCTTATTCCTTATGCACCTCCTACCACCACCACAACCCTTGTCTTAGTGTGATGATGCAGTAACCTTTCCCTAAATAGATTTAAAGACAGGGTCATTGCCAATGACTACGCAGTACAGACTCATAGATACTGTCACCCAAGAGAATTCACAGTGGAAGTGTATCTAATATGCACTCAAAAACAGCACTGTTTCAGGCTATTTAGCCTAACTAATGTCTGCTAGTGTTCATGCTCCACACAAGCCTCTTCTGCAATGTCATTTTACCCTAACAGCACATACTGCTATTGCTTTCTTAAGTGTTTAGCTGCCCATTAAATGCACCTATACTATTACCCCCAACTATTCTCTGTGGTTCCACTCTCTGTCATACGGATGTTTCCCTGAAATTCTGCATTGGGTTTCCCGGTGACCATCTCATACATGGGCACCTAGCTTTGGTCTCCAACCTACATGTGCAGGAGCATCTTCTCTACATCCAGAGATCCACGTTTACTTTACTGTAAAAGCCCATCTAAGCTCACCTAACTTCAATCCTCACTTCTCTGGGGAAAAGGACCCCCAGCCTAATCTCCCGATGGTTTCTAACTTTTCAGTTTCAGATTCGTCTTTGAATCCCATATGTGAACCTTCACTGAGAGGAATCTATCAAAACAGGAGCGTGCCTGTGGTACTGGGCCAAAGGTCAGCCCTGAGGGTTTGGCACAATGCTTGTGGCTGCTTGGTATCCATTTGCATGGATTGAAGGATCCTCCTCTGCTATTGGCTCTGGAAAATAAAAGGTGGAGAAGTACCACGATCAGCTGTCCCTCCATTCAAGGATGACGTCTGCTCAGGTCTCAGGTCTCTACCTTTGGTTTCCAAGCGACTGAATGGCTGATTTTTGACATCTAGACGAGGCAGATGCAGGAGGGGGATTCTGGGTGGCAGAGTTGCTTCCTTCTCTTCCCAACACGCTGCTTCATCATTATAACATTTGGCTCAAAGCGTGCCACAGTTTTGTGGACAAGTT
Source organism: Ginglymostoma cirratum (assembly GCA_024137785.1). Taxonomy (NCBI): domain Eukaryota; kingdom Metazoa; phylum Chordata; class Chondrichthyes; order Orectolobiformes; family Ginglymostomatidae; genus Ginglymostoma; species Ginglymostoma cirratum. The sequence continues at coordinate 3,610,569 of JAHRHZ010000122.1, read as the reverse complement.
GGCACTGCTTTGAATGACTGATAGCTAGCCCCTCCCAGTCATTAATGTCAATGCTGCTGCACTTCAAAGAGATCTTCAAAGACAATGTGAAGTGTTGTCTTTGGACATGTAGCCAAAATGCATCATGTAGGAAGTATGATGCCCCTTGTACCCGCTCAATTTCACCCTTTCTCTGAGGAGGACTGATTGATGAGGGTGTGCTCCAGGCTGGGGTTACCATCCATTATCTGAAGAAGTGTGTCACAATCCATAGGAAGTGAAATGGGGTTCCTACTCCTCATACTAACTTTGAACTCCTCGAAAGACAGCAGAAAGCATGGAGGATCCTTGTATGGTCAATGTCATCTCATCATGGGGACCTCTCTCACATCTGTAGAAATTTGTGGGTGCAAGCCTCAGTCTGGAGACTTGAATACAAAACCTAAGTTAGCACTCCAGTGCAGTGCTGAAGGAGGGCTGTGATGTTGAAAGGGATTACTAAGAGAGCATGGCGTTGCTAAAGGATGCATTTCTCAGATTAGATATTAAATGCAAGTCTTGTTTACCCTCTAATATTCCCAACTCCTTCACTTACACAAGGAGTGAGGCAATGACAGGAGAATGAACTAACTTACAAGCCAAAAATGAAGAATATCTGAACATTACATGTGAGTTGAATGATTTAAGCTTGAAGGCATGAATAAATTGGCTTTAAGGCACCAACAGGTGCTGGATGACTGACGTGCTAACACTGAGAGCTGGCATGGACTTAATGTCCATCTTCTGTGTTGGAATGATTCTGTGACACATCTGGGTTCAATATTTAATACACAATTATGGCCAGCCATCAAAATGCCATATAGCCTCTGTAATGATTCCTAAGTGGGTATTTTAAGTGGTAATCAGTTTTTCACAAGCCTCCAAGCAACCAACCCCAGCATTGGCTTCATCTCTTTTACCAACGTAGTATCATGCACTAAATACAGGCTTAAGCCAACATTGCAGCTGTTGATTGCCCTCAGCCATTCATGTGTTTTTGATCAGCATCCCAAAATATTAGCCACAGATGGTGTTTTAATTGACTGCGTGTAAACAGTGATCAGGACAAGACGTATAAGATGTTGAGATATCCTTTCCTTCCTGGAGGACTAGTTCCTTGTTTTCAGATTTTAGTTCCATAGATGTTGTCTAATCAGTCATTGTTGTCTCAAATTTGACCCAAAAGGAAGGGGAAGCATGCTGGTGAGACTCAGTGGAGTTCCACTTTCATCTCTCACTTTCCCCGTGCATTTCTCACACTGCTAAGATCCTTACAGAATGGGGCACAAGAGTGGTTGACATATCTGAGACATATGTTTTTTACTTCACCCTAGCACTGGTCAGGGGGCATAAGAATGAAACAAATATTCCAGCTGCCAATTTCCAGAGGAATCTTAGTCATTCGTACTTATGGTAAACAAGAACTGGGCAAATTAAACAAATAGTTAAAACTTTTATTTTAAAAAAAAATGGATTGTGCAATACAAAATCTTTAAATAATGTATTCATACATTAACCAGTAAAACAAACAAAATCTAGAACATTCATCAGAATAATAAATATTTTAGACAGAGGAGCGCTTAAAATACTTTAACCTTTATTCCCCTAAACATATCGCTGATGTGAAAGGGAGGAAGTCTAGTGGCACACTGGATAATGTCCCTGATTCTAAAACAGAGCTCTCAGCTCAAGTCACACCCCAAGCCATGATGGCCAAGGAATTGCGCATTTGCAACAGGCAACAGATGAGTATCAAACTGCAAATGTGACAGAAAGAACGATGGAGACTCTACCATCACTATCTGTTGCTCCAGATTATGACACATGTTGCCACAGAAAGTCTGACTCCCTGAGTGAACTGTAACACACCACATTGTAAATGTGTGTAGTGCAGACAGTCACAGGCCACAAAAGGTGCTATTAATGTACATCTACACTCTTATTATCACAAAAAGTTTTTCACAAAGAAAGGAAATTATTTTTGGACCGCCCAGATGAGCTCACCACAGAAGCTTTTTTTTTGCTGAGCTACAGATGGTATAGTATGGAACTGCCTCCAACACTACAACCCTGTTCCTCAAATCTGTAAACTTATGTGCGTGGGATATTTTGGAGTGAAGGGTGGAGTAATGGACATGCAGGCCAGGGATGTCCAGCTCAAGCCTATATTGGTCAGGTAAACACACACGTGCACACAGGTAATTGTTACACCCTGTATTAAATTAATGAAGGGTTACTATTACTGCCTGGTTATGAATCCAGTGGAGTATGACTAGGGAATGTTATTAAAGGGGGAATCTCACCCCTCCATCATTGACTGACCCCTTCAATGGAATAAGTGCACAATACAAACAGCTAACATAACGCCAAATGGATGCCGCAACTGGGTGTTAATTCACATTATTCCTAGAAAAAAACTGGCTGTATAAAAGAAGTCATAAATCTCCTGATTGGAGAGAGCAGGGTCAGACAGCATTGGGAACAAGCATATGTTTAAAAAAAAACTTAGAGAATACAGAAAGAAGGAAAAAATGGGGAATTAGCCTGGTACCAGACCCGGCATGAATGAAACTCAGCCAATGGCCAGTTTGGCCATCCAATAAAAAGACTATTGAAATTATTATACTATAATTTTTTTAAAAAAGGAGTGGTGTCTCTGTATGTGTGTGTGTGTGTTGGTTGTGTAGAAGAAACAGCTTCTTGAAGGAATCAGTCTGATCCTTACCTGAAACTTTAAACTCAGAGAGGGATCAGCTACAGCACAAGCAGAGAAAAATTGCTTAAAAAGCATTGGATAATCAACAGAAAGTACTAGAATCTAAGTATAAGTCTTTCTCAACCCAAGTGGAAATGTGCTGTCCAGTGATCTGTGGGGAGGTCAGAGCCCCTCACTAAGCAACAGTTCAGGGACTGTCCCCTCTTTACACCAGGGGTTGAGGGCAGGGGGACACTCGCAACATCCAGCTTTGGTTGGAAAGGTCGCAAAGGCTGCTCATTGTGTCTCAGGCTGCTTGTTGGTCCTCAGGCTTCCTCCACATGTTTGCGAATCCAATCCAGGTAGTTAGAGACCTTGGTGTAGACGCCTGGTATTCCTGGTTTCCCACAACCAATTCCCCAGCTGATAATCCCATACAGATTCATACGACCCTTCACTGAGCAGACCAAGGGGCCTCCTGAGTCTCCCTGTATGGAGGATGATAAAAATAACAATTACAGTGCCAGGGTCAGGGTAGACAGTAAGGCAGAGGATTATTCTGGGATCAGAATACAGTAAAGATATTGAGCAGGATGGGTTGGGAGAGTCCACAGGAGGAAATCTTTCCTCTCCAAACCAGATTCAACCTTAATTTGCATATTTGGAAGGTAAACAGGAAATGGGAAAAAGAAAACGAAAGAGTGTGTCAAATTGGATTCCTTTCCTGAAGAGCCAACATAAGCACCATAGGCTAAATGGCCTCCTTCTCCACGTCATTACATTCTGTGAATTTCCAACAGCAGAAGATTAAAGTAAGGCTCAGTCTAGATTTCTTCTAGGATTTTGGGGAGTGAGTAGATCATCAGATGAATGGAGGTCATAACACCTCAGGCATCACTCCCTTCCCATTCCCTTGCAAGAAACAGGTGAGATTTGGGGATGCTTAGACACAGAGTAGCTTGCCATCAGTGGCTTAAAGTTCCACACTCGACCTGATGGTGTTACACCAGCTTTAGGGATAGGTCAAATGACCTGGGTGATCAAGAGCTCAGGTTACTTTCTCCAGCTGCTTATTACTCACCTTGCAGGCATCATCAAAGCCCCGAGTGTCTCCGGCGCAGATCATGTTTTTGGTGACTGTCCGGTTGTGCAGATGGGCTGAAGTGCAGCGGTTCGACGGGTAGAGACGGACATTCCCTTCCTTCAGTTGATTAGAGTAGAATGCAGAGTCTACAGAGGTCATAGGTCAGAATTCAACATCAGGGAATGTCACCACTAAAACCACTCTCCCATCAAGACAAACATACAAAAACAAAAATCAAGAGGTAGGCTTACATTCCTCTTGTCTGCCATATCCAGAGATCTCACACTCAGTCCAATCAGGCAGTTGCTGCTTCTCCCATGGTAAACACACTGTACGAACATAACGAGTTATCTTGGCACATCGGCCATGCTTTGATCGGAGTTTGATCAGAGCTGGAAGAGGACAGGCAGAAAGAAGAGAAAGTTCAGCAATGGTCAAGGCCATGCAATTACAAACTGTCTTCCCCCCCGTCTCAGTTGCTGTTAGCATTTGCTGCCCTGAACTGAGACCATTATTGAAGGACTGATTCCTGATATGAGGAGTTTGTCACATAGTTGAGCAGGATGGGCCTCTTACAGTGGAATTTAAAAGAATGAAAGATGATCATGTTAAAACATACAAGACACTGAGGTGGCTTGACTTGATAGGTGCTGACAGGATGTTATCGCTCATGACGGAATCTAAAACGAACGGTCACTGTTTCAGAATAAAGAAGCTCGCCACTTAAAATGGAATTTTCTCACTGGATTATTAATCTTCAAAGTACTCTCTCCAAGACAGCAATGGAGCTTAGATCATTAAATGTACTCAAGGTTGAAATATTCAGATTTTTGATCAACAAGGTATTGAAGGGTTACAAGGAACCAGGCAAGAAAGTGGAGTTCAGGCCTCAATCAGCCATGATCTTACTGAACAACAGAGCAGGCTCAAGAATTTGAACATCTGCACCATCTGATGTTCCTCAGCTCAGACAGTGCATTCAGTCACCATTCTAAAGATATTTGTTGTGTGATAAGAGTTTTACAGCACAGATAAAGGCCCTTTGGATCATCATCCCCACTTGGTTCATCGAGTACCTAATTACACTAGTCCCATTTCTCAGCACTTGGCTCATGGCTTTGTATGCTATGGCACTTCAAGTGATTGTCTAAATACTTCTTAAATATTGTGATGGTTTCCACCTCTACTGTCAGGCAGTGAGTTCCACCTCTAAATCTCATGCCCTTTACTATGTATCTATGCTCCCTTTTATTGATCCCTCTAATGGGAGACATTTTTACCTACCTATGCACTTAATAACCTGGTACACCTCAATCAGGTGCCCCGTCAGCTTTTTCTGCTCTAATCGCTCACCTATCTAATCTCTCTTCAGAGCTGAAATACTCCAGCCCAGGCAACATCCTGGTGAATCTCCTCTGCACTCTCTTCAGTGCAATCACTTCCTTCTTATAGTATTGCGACTAGTTTTGCACAGTACTCAAGTTGTGCCTAACTAACATTATATACAGTTTGAGTACAACCTCGCTGCTCTTGTATTCAATGCTTTGACTAATAAATGCAGAAATCCCATAGGCCTTCTTAACCAGTTTTAACCTTGCTGATGTGGACAGACGGTAACTGATGTTAACCCTAACCCTATCGCAGGTCTGCGTATGGAGGAAATGATTTCAGCAGGGAAACATTATTACAAAGAGATCAAATCAGCGTCATACCAATGTCGTGATTGTAAGTATCGTCATCAAACTCCTTGTGAACAAAGTACTGTTCCACGTCCAGTATCTGGTCATCAGCGGATGCTGCTTTTCGGATTGTTCTCCCCATGATCACTTTGATCTCTTGCATTTTGAATCTGCTTTAAGAAGCAAAGTAAGACACTTAAAGTAGTTCTATCATCAGCTACCTACGTATTCTCAGAACTAACACAGAAGAGAGAGGGCAGGGTAATTGGAGAACAATCTGTATGATAACCCTAACCGTCGGGCAGACCAGTAGAGATTGTGAACTGAGCTATTTCTCCAAGGTTTGTGGGCGATTTTGGCTCCATGTGTACACTGGATCCTCTTACCAGAATTAGTAACAAGGAAAGAAATGACCACATGGAATACCTCTGTTGGGAGGAGAGGAAAAAAACCCCACTTTTTCAAACAAGAACAATGAAGTTTGCCCCAATAATTGGCCCCTCAAAAGGTATCATACAAAGGAATCTGGTCTTTGTAAAAACCAAAAGGACTGTAGATGCTGTAAATCAGCAACAGAAACAGAAGTCGCTGGAAAAGCTCAGCAGGTCTGGCAGCATCTGTGAAGGAAAAAAAATCAGAGTCAACGTTTCGGGTCTGGTGACCCTTTCTCAGAACTCTTCACCTTGTTGCTGTGAGATCTTGCTACGCACAGGTTGGATTCCATGTTTATTACAACAGTTCAGAAATACTTCATGAATTTCAAAGTGCTTTGGGATCCAAGGTTATCAAAGGGGGATGTAGTGGCCTAGTTTTAATGTTACGAGCTCCTCTGTTAACTTCTTAGGGCTGCAGTTTCAAATCCCACAATGGCAGATGTGAAACAAAGGTCCTTTGCAAAACCAAAACCACAAACTTATCTTCACAAATGGATTCAGTAAAAATCTTGAAGACAAAACAGGCCTAAAAACAATTATATGCAGCGACACTACTGATTGTTGTAAATACCCATTAGAATCATGGAGAGGAAATTTAACATTCTTAACTAGTCTGACGTACATGTGACTCCAGACCCAGAAAAATGTAATTGAATTAACTGCTCTTCGGCAAATAGAGAGAGGGGTAATAGATCCTGACCTAGCCAGTGATGTTCACATTCCATGAATGAATAAAAAGAAAAGTTCTTTGTGAAGATAAATTTGTTCACTTTTGCATGTTGTTTTGTTTTTGCAAAGCACCTTAGGTTTTGTCTCTTTCTACCTTAAAGATACAAATGTTGCAGCTGTGCAAAACTTTAGTTTGGTCACATTTGAAATACCGTGTACAGTTCTAGTTGCTATATTGCCAGAAGGGCATGGAGGCTTAGGACAGGGTACAGAAGTGGCTTACCAGGATGTCGTCTGGTTTAGAGAGTTTTAGCTATGAGAAGAGATCAGACAAACTTGGTTTGTTTTCAGTTGAATGTCAAAGGACGAGGAATGACCTGATATAAAATTATGAAAGGCATGGATAGAACGGATAGTCAGAATCTTTTTCCTGGGTAGAAATGTCAATTATGAGGGGCCATAGGTTTAAGGTAAAAGGCGTTAAGTTTAAAGGAGATGTGAGAGGCAAGCTTCTTTACACAGAGGATGGCAAGTGCCTGGAATACACTGCCAGAGGAGATGGTAGAGGTCGATACAACAGCAATATTTAAAAGGCATCTTAACGGATATATTAATATACAGGGAATAGAGGGTTAGCATAGACGCAAAAGGATTTTAGTTTAGAAAGACATCATGTATTGGCACAGAGATAATAAGAACTGCAGATGCTGGAGTCAGAGTCACGGTGTGGAGCTGGAGGAACACAGCAGGTCAGGCGGCAGAGGAACAGCAAAGTCTATGTTTTGGGTCAGTTCTGATGAAGGGTCTGACCCAAAACATCGACTTTCCTGTTCCTCTGATGCTGCCTGACCTACTGCATTCCTCCAGCTCCACAATGTATTGGCACAGTCTTGGATCAAAGGCCCTGTTCCCATGCTCTACTGTTCTTTGATTAAATTAATGGCAGTTTAGCTGGTCTCCTCGTGTTTGAAGCTTGCCGGAGGTCTCTTGGTGATCACAGGCCTTCAGGCCTGTGGCTGCAATGCTACACCTACCTGTGCTGGAGGCAGTGAGCAGCTGTGAGGATCCAACAGGAATCAATCAGGCTCCCGCCACACAAGAAGGCATAATCCTTTGACCTCTGATGGTAGATGAAAATGGCAGCCTGCCAAGGGTGGGATGTAATATGGGTGGTGGTTCCTCCCAGGATCCGGTACTGCATGGCTTTAGGTTCTCTCTTCCCACAGCTACCTGCTCCGTGCATGGGAAAAACAGGAATGATCAAGCAAATGATTAGATGATTTGCTTCATATTTCAAAACGGACACTGTCAGTGTCACCTATAACTGTATGTCTGTGCTTGTTTATATATGTGTCTGTATGTACCCTTGTCTGTGTTTGCATGAGCATGTGTGTCAACGTGTGCATGTGCATGCAATTGCAGCAATATGTGTCAGACTACCAATATACAGTTGTATTGGGAGTCAGCCTGAGTACACGTTAACTTGTGTTCATGTATCTACAATCGTACATACATGTATTGATGCTTAGAGTGAGGTGCAAGTTCATGTGTGTCTGCACGCATGCGTAGCTATGTGTCCACATAAACAGAGTTTAGGTCAGGGTCCAATTCTCACCTGATGAAATGCACTGCTCAATGTTGCAGTATTCCCAAGTGACTTTTCTTCCTTTCATAATGAAACACCAAGGCTTTAAATCTTGATCTGGATTCCTGGAATGAGAACAGAAAAATTGTCAGAGTGTCAGTGAACAGACATGGAATTAGTGATGAGAGTGAGAGTGTCAGTGAGCTGACACAGGGTTACTGGTGAGCGAGAGAGTGTCTGTGAATGCGGAAATGCACTTTTAGCACAGACCAGCCAATAAGAGAAAAATCATACACACTAAAACTTAAGAGATAATCTATGTAAGTCAGTGAAGGGAGAGAGAGAAGAACTTAACTGTTTTCTCAGAGTTATACCTGCAGTGACTGTGGCTTCCCAGCCCCAAGTGGTGAGCGTTGTGTACCCATGCATTATGTTGCTTGTGGCGGACTGCTTCAGAATCCCAGTTGAGACAATGACTCCCAGACTGCGAGTAACTTCTGGTTCCGCGATAATCTGCCCCAGTTTTGGTGTAGCACTCGGAGCTGTGATCTACCATCAAACAGAAACCTGGTTAATAATCATAACTCCGTTGCTGTTTGGACTGTAGAACTACTGTACAGACACCTGAGTCACTATCTCTTTGACTACAAGGAGAGTGTCATTACAGGCAATGTAAAAGGAGAAAGTGGGACATTGTGAGGGCGCAATAGGGGTTGGGGATTTTCCTGGACATCACCCAAACAGACAAAGGGCAACAGGCAGTGATTGCTTTGAGAGATGGAGTAGGAGAGACTTACGCTTTGGGCAGGCAGAAATGCTGCACTTGTCCCAGGTGAGGATGTGGCCATTGTAGACATGGCACCAGGGCACTGTGTCATTGTCAGGGTTCCTGCAAAGAAGAAAGAAAGAAGCATATATTAACAAAGAGAAGAAGGTGAAGAAACAGACACATTGAACACATTGAGGTAAGGTCTGACTCATGCTGTGTTAGAATATTCCTTCTCTCCTTAGAAACACTAATCCTCAGTTTGAGCTGAATCAGCTGAAAGTATTAGGACAGTTTGCCAGGAAGGAGGGTTGGGCCAAGTTGTGATGGCTCCTATAAAAGAACAGCCTGTTACTCTCCAGGTTTGCAGATGATTGGCTGCTATTTAAGGGAAGTATGAGATTGGCCATAGAAATTATCAGCAAGCAATAATTAGTAGAAGGGCCAGTGGAAAAGACCAAGAACCGACTGTAGCTCAGTGTGTCGGACTCTCACCTCTTAAACTAGTTGCAGGTTCAAGTCTCACTCTGGACACCTTAGTATGTAATCCTAGCTGACACTTTTGAAGCTATATAGAGGGAGTGCTGCAATGTCAGAGGTGAGATGTCAAACCCAGGCCCTGACTGCCCTATCAAGGCATTAAAAAATCTATTTGGAAGAAGAATAGGGAATTCTCTTATCAAAATTAATTCCTCAGCCAATAATATTAAAACTGATACTACAGTCATAAATACAATACTGTTAATGGTATCTTGTTGTGTGCAATTTGATCCGAATGTTTCCTTCCATATAACATGAACTCCATAAAAATAATTTTTTTGGTGTAAAGGCTTCTGGGATGCCTTCAGATGATGAAAGTTGCTATATTAATGCAAGTTTTTCTTTCTTCAAATGTTTTGTACCTGCAGTAGTTGTGATTCCCAAGCCCCATTTGTTGGGCGTCTGGTCTGCGGCCGTTGTAACGAGTGCGGGACACTGCGGTTGAATTCCAGTTCAGGCACTTTGCCCCGGAGCGGGTGATACTCCAGGTTCCTCGATATCCAGTTCCTCGATCCTGGTAACACTGCGCTTTGGTGTCTGCAATGCAAGAGACCGGGAGGGGGGTCAGATTGGTGGGAAAAAGTGAAGAGTAGTCTGGGTTGCAGGAAGATCCAGCAAAGAGCTGGTCGACATCACTTACCAAACTCACATAGCTGACCACTGTAACCCGCTTGGCACTCACACACGTAGTGCTGAGAGTAAAGGGCCTGGCGACATATTCCACCATTGTAGCACTTGTTCTGGGTGCAATCTGTGAGGGTCAATAAACACTGTCATCAGTCACTACGTTCTCAGTTGACCCCACCATCCCACCCCACCAGCAATGCAGCACTCAAAAATTACCTCTGACTGAGAGCCTATATTGCCTTCACTGGTCTGAACATTGAGTATAGGAGCTAGGATGTCATGTTGTGGCTGTACAAGACATTGGTAAGGCCACTTTTCAAATACTTCATCCAATTGTGGTCACCCTTCTATAGTAAGGATGTTGTTAAACTTGAAAGGGTGCAGAAAAGATTTACATGAACGTTGCTGAGACTGGAGGGTTTGAGTTGAGTTACAGGGGGAGGCTGAACAGGCTGTGGCTATTTTCTCTGGAGCATCGGAGTCAGAGGGGTGATCTTAGACAGATCTATAAAATTGTGGGACACGGATAGGGCAAACAGCCAAGGCCTTTTTCAGAGGGTAGGGTGGGGTGGTGGGGGTGGCAAAGCTAGAGGGCATACAAGATTAAAGATATACACCGCGGAAACAGACCCTTCCATCCAACTCGTCCATGCTGACCAGATAACCAGATTGACATCCTGAATAAATCTTCTCCCATTTGCCAGCATTTAGCTCCTATCCCTCTAAATTCTTCCTATTCACATACTCATCTTTTCCCCTCACCTTAATCCTCTGCCCTCTTATTTTAAGCTTCAATGGGAAAGATTAAAAAAGGACCTGAAGACAACTTTTCCAAACAGAGGGTGGTGCATGTATGGAATGAGTACCAGGGGAAGTGGTGGAGGCTGGTACAATTGCAACATTTAAAAGGCATCTGGATGGATATATGAATAGGAAGGGTTTGGAGGAATATGAACCAAATGCTGGCAAATGGGACTAGGTCAGATTGGATTGTCTGGTCGGTGCGGACAAGTTGACCAAAGAGTCTCTTTCCGTGCTATATGACTCCATGACTGTCTTCAAAACTAAACTGAGTGTGACGCACAATAATTGCTTTTTGCCCTTTGTGGAATAATTTTCAGTAACTCCAAGAAGATATTTTATCCTCTCACCTACTCTGCCTTCCCCTCCTCTTCCTATGATTTGAACATGCAGCCTCTGTTGTCATTTGTTTGGAAGGGCTCCAGACAGTAGTTACTTATTGCAGGGTAGGTCACTGGACTGGTGAGAGGGGATGTTGGTTGAATCAAATCAGCTGATTGTTTAAGGGTAGGTCTTGAATTGAGGACAGAAAACAACTCCAAATGCTGTTTAGTTACAGAAAGACTAGATGAAATGGATGACCGAATGTTGAAAAGAGGATCAAGTCTGCAGGCAGATGGTGAGGAAAAATTATTCTAGGAGTGACAGTAAGTTGGGCAGTAACCTTCCCTTCACACACAGCACCTGATATCTCGAGTGAGGAGAATCAGGAGTCACTTTCTGAAGGATTACACAGAATGTACAGCGTAGAGACATGCCGTTCAGCTCAACCAGTCTTTGTTGGTATTTATGCTCCATCAACAAAACCCTTCAGCTCTTTCTTCCTCGTCATGTTCCTATCTTTCTTCCCCTTAAATACAGTGATATGATTCACTTCAACCACTTCCTGTCAGAGTGACTGGATTTCTTGAGGGCTATCTTATGTTGATGGCCTCTAGATTTATTTCTCCCCCATACGTGGAAACATTCCCCCTGTATCCACCTTGCAATGCCATTAGAGATTGTGGTAGACGGGGGAGGGAATTATCTTTTCTAGCTGGAGTGGGATAGAGGAGCTGGGCAGTTTTCCTCTTTTTGTGACACCGATTTAGGGAATGAAAACAATGCATTCTCTTTGTTAATGAAGTGTAACGATCAGCCCTTGATGAGTTAAAAGCTCCAGTAAATTGAGATGCTGATCCAAACAGCAGAGTGTGGTTCCGCTCACACACACACACATGCATACACACACCTCGTACAGGTACCCTGTGGCAGTGAATCCTAGACCGGTCACAGCGGCAGTACTGGACTTGTCGTCCCTCAATCTGCAGCCATGTATCGCCTTGCAGGTGAAAAACCGAGCCAGCCGAGCTCATGCAATATCCTAAAACACAGTCATAAGAAAAAAGGAAATCTGTTGGCAGTGAAAATTGCACAATGGGCTGAGATGTAAGCACATGTTGAGAGGTTACAGGCACGTTAGGACCAGTTTAACACGGTGACTGTAGGCACAGCCAAGTTCAACAATATCACAACAGTGAACACATAACTACACTAGCTACCTTAAAAAGCATTTCTATCACACATTTTAATGTTGTTAGACACTCAAGGTAAATCAGTGGAAGGGAATAGGAACAGAAGATAGTCATTGACCCCCTCAATCAATGAAATCATAAATGTGACCTAAACCCAAAGATCTGCTTTTGCTCCATGTCCCTTCACGTCTGTGAATAAAAAAAGATCTAGAAATCTCTGATTTAAAAACATCATTTAATCTGGCATCAATTGCCATTTTGCAGTTGTGATATCCAACCACCCTAACTTCACTCTTGAAAGCTATGGCTCTACTTTTTTTTTTGAAGGTTACTTCCAGTCAAACTATTGAAAGAGGCAGCATGGAGGGAGTACAGTTCTGCTGGAGGAACAATATAGAAACTGCACAGCACAGTCAGATGGGCAATATGGAGGGAATAAAGGCACTGTTGCAGGGGCTGCTGCATCATCGGAATTCAGTGCTGAAAAATGCCTTACCATTATTAGGGTAGTTAAAAAGGAATGTTGATCCATAATAAAAACCAAAAGAACTACGGATGCTGTAAATCAGGAACAAAAACGGAAGTTGCTGGAGAGGCTCAGCAGGTCTGAAGAAAAATCAGAGTTAACATTTCGGGTCTGGTGACCCTTCCTCAGTTCTGACTGAGGGGGAGTATCACACCAGTAGTGAGGGTGTACTTTTGGAGCACTGCAACATTGGCAGGGACAAGATATTAAAAGCTATCTCAGTAATTCAGACTGTTGGAAAGGACAAGTTTTCCCATGGTCCTGACCAACATTCTTTCCACAACCACACCATCAAAAAGCCCAATCGACTAATCTTTACTCTCACAGCTGGTGGTGGGAATTTGCTGCAAGTAAAGTGGTTCCCAAGCTCTGCCCACAACCAGGCATCACAGTTCAGAGTAATTGAGGCTTTACCCATTTTGGAACTGTGATCAAACATTTTATGATCACAGGGACTTTTACACAAACATGTGGAGAGAAGTAGTATCCATGCTGCACAGTTATCAGGGAAAATTTGTGCTCTTGTTGTACGTAACTAAGTACAGATGACCTGGTTGCTAAGATTCTGTTATCAGGGGAATGCAGCTGGCAATGGAGCACGTGCAGAGGAGTTAAGGTCCAGCAGAGAACAACAACATCACCTAGGCTCACATGCTTCTTACACAAACATTCAGGGCGAGTAACAGGATTTATCTGCAGAAAGGAACTCACCTCGAGTAGTCTTAGGCTCCAAGTGTCTTGCCCCCCGTTTAAATCGCAAATGCTGTGGCTGAAACAGAACAGCACATCAGAATATTACTGAGTAGACGGAAACCATTCAGCCTCTTTCGCCACTGCAAAGAGCTATCCAATTTGTCCCACTCCCCCTGCTTTTCTCTCCACTCCTCTTTTGAAAGTTATCACCAAATCTGCGTCTGCTGCCCCTTCCGGTTACATGTAACACTCTGCGATATGCAGGTTGAACTGACAGATACTGTTTGAAAACTCCCCTTTTCTATTTGTTGGGAAGGAGGAGAGAATGCAAACCTAACACACTCAGCGGTTTGGCCGTTTCTGAGCAGAAACAGTTAACACTTCAGGCCAATGACCTTTCAACACAGTATAGGTTAAATGTTTATTGGAACCCCTTTTCCCAACAAGGGTTTACTTTGTAGTTGCTCTTTAGAAAATTAATTAATTTGAAGAGTCGCAGCCCGTTGTATATGTGGTACTAGTATAATATAGGAAATAAAGTTACTTCCTCACTTTCACTAGCTCTGCATCAGAGTCAAGACACAGATTACTACTTACATTTCTTGCTTTCAGATCACTTCAGGATCAGATACGTTCAAAAATAAGCTGAATGTTTCTTTAAATAAAGGTCTCTTATGTATGCGTGAAAAAGAGAGACAGAGAGATGCAGCGATGAAAAGCTAGATGAGAGAGATCAATATGTGAGAGATTAATATGAGAGAACCACATGAGTCAGAAAACAGACAGCAGCAGAGGTATGGAGAAGAGAGACAGAGATAGAGAACAAACAAACAGAAAGAAATGAGAGAATGTTGGCATGGGGTGTGGTGAGGGGGAAGTGATTGCAGTGTGAAGGTGGGATACTTACTTCAGATGCCACAGCAAGGGTGAGGAGCAGAGATATAGTGGTCACAATGCTCAACAGAGCCATATTCTTCCTTTATCTTGGTTATCAAAACTGCTTTCTGAAAAACAAGAATATGCCATGGCATCGTTTACTGCTTGCTGCTGGACAGACACTGCATTTAGGCAATGCATCCATCCAAATAATTCACAGCGTTAAAAAAAACACTACCCAATATCCCCTTCGGTTCCACTGTCATTTTCATTAATTCTGCATCTCCTGGTTAGTGACCCTTGCATTAGTATTGACAATTTCTCCTTAACTCCTCTGTCAAAACCTTCAGCAATTTAGAACTTTCTAATAAATTCCTCTGAACATTTGATGCAAATATTAATAATGTTCTCCAAGCCAAGGAGCTTATACACCTGATTAATAACAACATACTCAATTTTACCAACCACAAAAGATTTGCGCATGCAAATGTGGGGACATGAATTGAAATAGTGTGCAGAATGAAGTAACGGTTTCTTTAGGGTCAGCGCTATAGACTTTAAAAACCGAAAGAACTATGCATGCTGTGAATCAGGAACAAAAACAAAAAGTTGTTGGTAAAGCTCAGCAGGTCTGGCAGCATCTGGAAAGGAAGTTCTGAGGGAGAGTCACCGGACCCGAAACGTTAACTCTGTTTTTTCCCTTCGCTGTAGACTTTAAATTTGGTACAGAGTGACAGCCCACACAAGTGGATGTGAAAGTATCAAGTGGTCATCCGTTTAAATTAGAACAGAAGTGATCATGAGGCTGTGCAGAACGTGTGTTGGGGGGTGCTGGTAACGATGGTGGCAATTTCCAATACGCAGCAGGTCATCGGAAATTATTGTGAATAGCTATCACAGGTATGGAGATGATGTAATTCAACCTCCAGTCCATAACTGAAATGGTCCAATACCTGATTGTAAATGGCCAGTCAATCTGGAAAATAGGAACCAAACTATTGTGAAATTAGCGCGAGATGGTTGATCTTACTCAAACCTACAACTTGATATCGGAAGGGAAAACTGTCGCAACATCCTAGTACACATCTCATCTGAGGTTAGGCTGGAACAGTGTAGAGGGAGCTTTATTTTGTCTCTGCCCTGGCATTGTTTGATGGAATAACACAGGTTTGCTCTATACGTAACCCCATATTGGCTCTGCCATGGGCCAGAAAGTTGCTGTGTCAAATTCCAGAAAGCCAGGTGGCAAATGATAAAACTAAAGCCAACCTTTGCACAATTTAAGCATGCTTTCCTGAGATATCTGTCACAAACATACACCAAACTCAACCATCACAATTTCAGTCTATTCCTAACTTTTTTTAAAAACAACTATTATCCACCACTGTCTCTCCTCTTTTTTTTCATTAAGAAGAAGACTTATTTCTCTAATCAACTTGTTCCGAGATGTTACTGCACACCTCTGGTGCAGGTGGCACTTGAACACAGGCCTTCCTAATCTTCAGTCTGTTCCTACTTCATCCCACGTTTATGTCCACCACAAGCACACAATTTAGATACTATTAACAGTAGTACAAGGTGAGCTTGGCACCAACTTGCCACAAGTCAGTAACTTCTCCTCAGGTTTGGCAGCAGGAATAATTTGGCTTCCAAGGCCCCATTCCCAAGGGTTGGCATGCTAGATTTTAGGCAGCAAATGTGACTGCTTTTCCCCGGCTCATTATAGATCAGTGGCCAGACCACAACTGGGCCTGAAAGAGGTCTTTTGCTGTCTGAGTGAAGAGGCTCTAAGTTGTGATTTAGATATTTCTTCTAACATTTCATCTCATCTGTCTATTTTTCTCATTTCCAAACTTCAATTGCTCGCTGCTGCAGTCCTGTAAAACCTTGTATGCAAGGATTAGTTTGGTTCAAACTTGCAATGAGGCTATTAATCTGATGTTCTTTTCGAAGCACGGGCACAGTTGCAATGAGGAAAAGAAATTTGCACACAATGTCCCCGAAAATAGAGATCAGATAAACTGCTTTTCTTTCACAGTGATATTGGTTAACAGAAGAGTCTTGACACTAGGGAGTCAAAGGCCCTTGTACACATAAGTGAGAGGGCAGTCATGGCTTTGATTTAGTATCTCGTCTGAAATGTGTGGCGCCTCCAAAAGCATAGCACTCCTCTCAGAACTGAACTGGAGTGTGTGCCACGATTTTTTGCTCAAGTTGTGGGGTAGCACTTGAACCCACAACCCATGCTGGCACCAAAAGGCTAGTGAAGCAGTGGTATGTGACGTGGATTTGAGCAGAGAATGTGAACTGGGCTGTCCATTTTATGTGCAGGCCTAGCACACAGTGAGGTTTATAGGGAGGAGAAAGCAAGCTCTCGGCAAGGCATTGTCTCATGCCGTGGGCATCGGTACAAGAGTTCCTGCACACCCTGTTTTGTGCAGAGGCCAGAAATGAAACATTGAAATGGCACAATCGTGTCCTCAACCATCAAGGGAGGACAGCAGCACATACTCCAAATAAGTAGAAGGAATAGAGAGAGGAAAAAAGGTCACAACAACTTCAAAAGGGGTCATCTGTGAAGGATTCCTGTCACACAATCTCAGAAAACGTCATTGTTCAAGCTGTTAAACCTGTATACAGACCCTGGGTTGCTGAGTCCGCAAATGAAATCAATAAAAGTCAGAACCAGATGTGAGGATGCTGTTTATCCTGATCCCATCCAGAGACCAATACCAGGACTGTGAGCGCAGTGTGGCTGATGTGCTTTTGTACTCACCTTTTTGTTCTCGGTTAGCTCAGTTCTCTGGAAGTCTCTCTCTCTCTCATACACACACACACAGTTTCAAGATGGAAACAGCCCTTTTCTTTCTTTCTCATTCTCTCACTGAATTCTTGCATTCCACCCAGAGCACAGAGGCAATAAGTCTTCAGCTGAGATGGGCTGGGCCACAGCTACAGTGATTCTGGCTGCATGCCCAGTTTCAAAAAGGCTATTCACAGACAGAATATAAAAAAAAAGAGAAAGAAAGAACAGGAAGCACCACAGTGCTCTCTCGGTGTTATCGCAACCGTTTCTATCACTATTCGTGCTGAATTGTTTTGCCCTGGATATTTTCCAACGATTTCAAGAGCAGACATCTCTTTAGTGAAGAAACATTGATCCCTCTTGTGTGCTAGGATCAGTGCCGGACACTTGACCTCTTCCTCAAACTCATTCTGCATTGCCATTCACCCTTCTCAGAGGGTTAAGCATCAACAAGACAAAATTCTGCTCTGCCAAAAATGAGAGAAACAAAAATCTCTGCTTGTGGCATACATTCAAACCAGAATTACAGTGCAGAGGAGACCATTCAGCCTGCTGTGTCTGTGCTGGCTCTTTGAAAGAGTAGCTGCTCTCAGTCTCATAGTATGCTTAATGTTTGTAACCTGTCAGTTCCTGGTCCTCAAGTACCTGTCCAACTCACTTTTAAAATTATTATGGAATCAGCATCTAAAGCCTTTTCAGACTGAACATTCCAGATCTGACAACTCCCAGAACGAAAACATTTCTCCTAATCTTTCATTAATGATTTTCAATTTATGACATCTGGTTATTGATACATGGAATAATTTTTCCTCTGCAAGTACAGTACTCGATCATAGCCTCACATCATTTTGGAAACCTGTATCCAGTCTACCCGGTGTTCCAAGGAAAACAGTCTAAACTCTCCTCAGAACTGAAGCCCCTCATCCCGGGGAGTATCCTGGTAAATCTCCTCTGTCCTTTTCTAAGCCGAGCTTCCCATACCTTTCAAAAAAAAACCCAGCCTTCTGAACACATCCAGCCACCTTCAAAGATAATGAACATACACCTTCAGCTCTCTGTTCCTGCAACCACTTTGAAACTGTACCATTTAGTCCATATTGCCTCATCAGTTCTCTTTTCAAAACGAGTGATTCCACGGCCCTCTACGTTAAAATTTCATCTGCCATGTGGCTGCTTGATTCACCAGGCTGTCAGTGCCCTCCAAAGTCTGTTATTATCCTCATCATTGCCTATTACACTTCTCAGTTTCATATTATCCGTATATTTTGAAATCATAGTGCGCAGACCCAAATCCTGGTTATTGTCAAAAAGTGGTTTCTATAATCCCTGGAAAAAACAACTGTATCCTTTTCTGCAGTCTGGGAAAAGGCTGTTCACTACTATTATTTGTTCCTGCCCCTCAGCCAATTTTGTATCTACACATTCGAGAACTTAATTCACAAGCTAATGCAGATTCTAAATTCCATCCTTTGCTCCACAGATTCTTTCCCGTGATAAATCAGACAAAAAGTTAATTCGACCCAGTGACTAAAACCCACCCAACACATATGCACAGCGCACTGGTTGCTAAGCAATGACTAATCTAGCTGACCTTGGAGGAACCCTACAATGGTTGAGGGGGCATCAGGGCCTCAGCACTGGCTACAAACTGCACTCAAAAGATAACTTTGGCTTCAGAGAGTTAGGAGTGGGACCGTTGTGTGTTTTTCCTCCTTAGCTCCAGGCATAGACTCCCCTGGGAAACACAGGCCACACCAGTCTTGCATGCTGATCGGGGGATGCCAATAACAAAAATCCCTGGGTAGGAGTTAAATGGCCAGCTCAGCCAGTTAGTCATGCAATTCTTCACCACAAACATAGTTTTGAGCTTGTGGAGGAAAACTAGTCATTTCCCTACCCTATCCGAAGCTAAAAATCAAGAGGTAAAAAAAAAACTGCAATGAAAAACTCAGAATGTGAACTCACAGCTGCGGACTATTACCCCACGGTGGTTTGACAGACTGCAAGTTTCACCGTCCAAATCCACTGCATATAAACAGCAGAAATAAGATTGGCACAGAGGGAGGCCCAGCACAAAGTCAGCCACATCCGAGAAGCATTCCTGTCAAGAGAACATTCCTGTGGAAGTCTGGGAAAGGCTTTGGATCTTCTGAAACTATCTCTCTTCCAGAAAAATCTGGGAAGGCTGCAGGCAATTGTGTTTGCCAACATTTATCCCTGAGACAGCATCACTGAAACAGATTATCTGGAACATGATCACATTCTGATCTCTTGCTGGATCTATATTGGCAATGGCGTTACCTGAATTAAATACCAGTATTTAATTGGTTGTGAAGCTGAGACTTTGAATGGTTCTACAAAACATGCAAGTCTTACTCATCTGATATCTGTCCACAGGGTGGGAACAGGCTCATTTGGAGGAGAGGCACTGAGGATCATTTACATCCCTGGGGGGGCCATTCAGCCCATTGCTTCTGTACCATCTGAGAGTTATCAGGCTTTTTCTGGGCTGCAAACAGTTATTCCATGCATTCAAATTATCTAACCTGCTCCCCTCCTTCCTTTTCTCAATTCACCTAATCTTGTATCCCTTGTTTTAAAGTCTCCAGTACTCCAGCCCATTATCTTGGGTGCTCCAGGGCAGATCAGCAAACTTTGCTACAATACTGATTTATAATCTCATCTTCATCTGAAATATCACGTGAGAAGGAGGAAATTACAGAAAGTGAATTCAAAGGAGCGTCCAGAGATGGATAGCCTGAAGGTACTTTTTCCCTATTTGATAATGCCAATCGTTAACAGATTCACGCCGGGCCCAAATTTTCTTCGGACTGGGCTTGCCTACAAGCTGCTTATATATGAAACTGCTTGGATCCTACATTGGTGGAGAGAATGCCCCACCTCAGTGCATGGGAGTCGTTCCCACCTGACAGGGGCACCTTACAGAAGTGAATTACCTCCCAGTGAAATCCAGGAGACTGCCACTTGACTTTTGGGGGACCTGCCGGAGATTAATTTCTTTTCCTGCTGTGAAAACCCATTCAGGAACACTGAGGATTGGCTTTGCAAACATCCCCCGAACACACACGAGAGATCCATAGAAAAACCTTCCCTAGTGCCGCCCTACGTCGTGAATTTAAAAAAAACTAAATTCGGATTCTGCACCTCCATTCACAATCATTACTGTCTCTAATAATTCAACAAACGGAGGTGAGATTAACTCTCCAATCACCCCCTCTGTCCGAATCCACACTTATCAAGGTAACAGTGAACATCACCCCCGCCCCGGTACAATTTACACCAACGCCGATAATAATGATCAGCCACATGGAACTGGGAGGGATCTGAATGGGGTGATCGAGGGCAGAGCTGAGGCGGAGACGGTATTGCAGAAGGGTTGGACAGCCAAGCAGAGGTCAATGGGTTTAGGGGAGAGGGCTAACTTCCCCCTATGATGCGATAGGATCAGCAATAGAATGGAAGCGACCGCGGGCATATCAAATTAAACCTGACAGTGGAGTCGGCGCCCCTTAGTTACTCACCCAGTACCAGTCTGTGAGTCAACACCTCTCTCTGTGCTTTCGCCGCTTTGAGGTGCTCTCGCTTCGCGGCTCTGGCTTTAAACCATAGCTCTGGATGGGGCGGAGCCCCAGAGGCTGATGTCGCAGCCTCATGTCCCCCACCCCCAACCCCCTCAAATGGGCACTAAGTGCCAGGAGAGGGAGCCTTGGCACCGGCAGCCTGATGCGTTCCTTCACAGAGACTGCCAGACTTGCTGACTATTATCAATAACATTTGCGTGTGTTTTTTTTTAATTTTCTGATTTCCAGAAAGCGCCTTTTCTTTTGTATTTGTGTTGTTCTGAGAGCCTAACATTGTGAGAGAGATCCGAGACCTGGGACCCTGGCACTGAGAAAAAGGAAACTGGAACTGGGAGGGTGAGACGGGGAAAGAAAGCCAGGCATTGGAAATGGGAAGCCGGCACTGGGAGAGGCAGTCTGGTATTAGGAGTGTGGGAAAGGGAGCCTGGCATTGGGAAATGGAACCTGACAGAGAAAGTCTGGAGTAAGAGTGTGACGCTTGGAGAGGTGGTCTAGCAGTAGGAGCATGGCACTGGAAAAATGAACCTGGGACTGGGAAATGGAGCCTTGCCCTCGGAGAGTGTTACTGGGAAAGGTAGCTTTACCCCGGGAAAGGGAACATGGCTCTGAGAAGGGGACCTGGTACAAGGAAAGGGAGCCTGGCACTAACAATGTAGCACTCAGAGATTGGGCACTGGAAAAATGCCTGGCACAGGGAAAGGGAGTCTAGCGCTGGGAAGGGAAGCAGGGCATTAGGCATGGGACCCAAGCCTGGCACTGGGAAAAGGAATCTGGCATGAGGAAGATGGCACTGGGACAAATGGACACTGGCACCGGGAGAGGGAACCTGGCACAAAAGGTGTAACAGTGCGAAAGGGAGCTTGGCACTGCAAGTACAGTACTTGGAGAGGACATCTTTTTGTGGGAAAAAGAAATCTAGCCTGTTCCATCATTCAATGGGATTCTAGCTGATTCGTGAGCTAGGTGTATCCCATATCCCTGAATATATCCAGATTTGAAATTAACAGCTGATATAGCATTGATTGCCATTTACAGAAGAGCGTTTCCAAATTTCTAATACCTTTCGTGCACAGAGGTGCTTTGCCATTTCATTTCTGAACGGTCTGGCTTTTTTTTAGGCTGTGACCCCAGTAAGACCATTTAGAAGAGGCACTGAGAGTTACAAGGATGCTAAGTGTACATTGGGTAGGGGACTTCAAAGTCTATCATCAAGAATGACTCAAAGTGATTGACCAAATCATGAAGAAATTATGTGCTAGGCTTGTCCTACGGCTGATGAGACAGCCAACAAAGAAAACCTATTTGACCCCATCCTCAATAATCTACATGCCACAGATGAGGGAACAGCCCACCTAGAACAGCACCAGATCTGAAATGAGATTCCAACATCATGAAGCTACAGTACTGGACCACATGCACACTAAACAGCAATGCAGCACAGTTTAAGCACAGCTAGGCAGTCCTATATCTAGTGAGGCAAATCAAAGCTGTGCAGTTTTGACACATCCAGTTGTGAATGGTGATTAAATAATTATTAGGAGCAGAAAGCTCTACAAAAGTTCCCATTCTCCACAATGGACGTGCCAAGCACACCACTGTCAAAGACAAGACTGAAGCATTCACAATCATCATCAGTCAGAAGTACCAAGAGTGGGTAATTCACTTCAGCCTTCTCCTGATGTCCCCCATCATCACAGAAGATAGATTTCATTCAATTCAATTCATTCCATGAAATATCAAACAAAGGCTTAAGTCTCTGGATAGTGCAACAGCTAATACTTGATATAATTGAAGATTATGCTCCTGGGCTAGCCGTGCATTTAGCCAAGCCGTTCCAATACTGTCACACTACTGGCACCTACATGACAATGTGGAAAACTGCCCACTTTTGTCCTGCCCACAAAATGCAGGAGGAATCCAACATGACTAATTACCTCCGCATTCAGTCTACATTTGATCAACAGCAAAGTGATGAAAGAGGTTACTGACAGTGCTATCGAGCAGAACTCCCTCAGCAATAACCTGCTCATTGATGCTCAGTTTGGGTCATGCCATGACCTCTCAATTTCTGACCTCATTACAGCCTTCGTCCAGACAGAGACAAAAGAAGTGAATTCCACAAGTGAGGTGAGAGTGACATATTCTGAAGTCAAGGAGCCTGAGTAAGTTGAAATCAATGAGAACTGGGGGAAAACTCTTCAATTATCTCAGTCCTAGGATGTCATTGCAGGAATTCCTCAGAGTAGTGTCCTAACCCAACCATCTTCAGCTGCTCAATTAGTGACCTTCCAACATGATATCAGCAGTGACGAATGCACAGTGTTTAGCACCATTTGCAATCCCTCAGGTAATGAAGCTGTCCTTACCCATAAGCAGCAAGATCTAGAAAACATCCAGGCCCTAGGCTGGTAACTGATCAGCAGCATTTGTGCCACACAAAAGCTAGTCAGTGAATTTGTAATCACCTCCCCTTGATAGGCAATTACTTATTATCAATGCTGAGTCCCCCACCATCAACATCCTTTGGGTTACCATTAGCTGGAATCTTAACTGAACTAGCCATACAAATACTGTGACTGTGAGAGCAGATCAGAAACTAGGTATTCTGTGTATTCACCTTCTGATTCCCCAAAGGCACATTCAGGAGTGTGAATGGAACACTGTTCATTTGCCTGAACGAGTAAAGCTCCAACACTCAAGAAGCTCAACACCATCCAAGACAAAGCACTCTGTTGACTGACACCCCAAACATGTCAAACACTCACTCCGTCCACTTCTGATGCACAGTGGCAGTGGTGTGTCATATACAAGAAGCATTGGAATAATTTGCCAAGGCTTTTTCAACATATTGTCACAAGGACAACTGATTGTCCTGCAGAAGAATTTAAGGAGTTGATCACAGGAAAGCCTGGAGTCAGGAAACAGCATCTTCCAACCTGTGACTCTACCACAAAGAAGGACAAGGCAACAGATACAACCTACTTCTTCATGGGTAGTCCCTTGGAGGATATTGCCCCACTTCCACTTAGATTCGAAAGGTTCACAGATGGCTAATATGTTCAAAGCATGATCTGCAGGCTCTACCTCACGCAGAATAAGGTGTGCTTGAAGTGTCAGGAAGATGGGTTGTCTTGAGGTCTGTGCACCCTCGTCCAATGGCTTTGCTTCTGCAGGTTCACAGTGAAGACTCTCCACCTCTATTTACTGCCTTCTTGAATGAACCTTCCCGAAGGAACCTTTCCAAGTTTGGTCAATCACAAGGAAGAGGCTCCCATGAGTTTGTTGGGGAAATTTTCAGGGGTCATTTGAAGACATCCTCAAAAGATTTCCACTGTCCTCCTGAAACTTTCTTCCTGACAGCACTGTGGGTGTGCCTACACCAAATGGACTAAAGAAGTTCAAAAAGGTGGCTCCATATCACCTGCTCAAGGGCAATTAGAGTGGGCAACAAATGCTGGGTGCCAGCAATGCTCACGATGCATACATGAATACATTTTTAAAAATTCACTCTCTCTCGTCTCAGGATTCATTTACCACTCAAACACTATCTTCTCATAATATAGAAAATCATTAACATTTGAATAAAGAAAGAGAGGCTTGAATTTTATTGTGCTTTCACAATCCCAGGACATTTCATTGTTCTTTAAAACTTATGAATTGCTTAATGTGTAGTCACTATTTTAATGTAGGAAAGGCAGCAGACAATTTGTATACAACAATCTCCCATAAACAGCAATGAGATAAATGGTCAGATAATCTGTAATAGTACGAACATTGGTTGACAGATGAATATCTAGGATGTTTAGAGAATTACCCTGCTCTTCTTTGATGAACAACTTTTGAATCTTATATCTTGCACTCGATGGGTGGACGGGGTCCTTGGCTTAGCGTCTCATCTGAAAGACAGTGCCTCCAACAGTGCAGCTCTCCTTCAGTACTGAAATGAAGTGCCAGCCTGAATTTTGCATTCATGTCTCTGGAGTGGAACTTCAATTTAGGGCCTTCCAACTTGAGAAGGAGTGCTGCCTGCTGAGTCAATGGTGCGCAGAATAGGCAAAAGTTATTGAAGGTTGGATCACAGTGTGATCCTGGGGCTTGAATATAAATAACACCACTGAGCGGCAAAGAGAAGGATGCTGAGTAGGTGGAACCAGGTTGGAAACTTTTCCAAGGGAATGTAGGTGACAAAAGGAAAATATCCACCTTGAAGAAATTGTAATTGGAATGTCCTGTTGTCTTTCTAGTGTATTATCTTGTACAATGAGCCTTGGTTGCCTCAAACCAAACTTATAAACGCACATACATACACAAACACATCGTCAATGAAGTCAGAACATGTTTCACTCTCTGCAGAATGTTATTTCGTAAACAAGTATTCAAAACAGCAAAGTTTGCAGAATGTCCCTATAGTACCATAAATAAGGTATCCTGTAATGGTCTCTCTGATTTACTTGCTTAGGAGGAGACAAGGATAAGAGTTAAACTTCAAGTTAGCTGGACAAGATTTAACTCTTCACATAAATTTACATTCCACCAGTACTACATCTCTGGTTGACGCCCATCTTTCTAGTCCCTTAACTCCTCATCAAAATTTATCCCCCATGACATTATAATCACTCTTCCATCAAGGCCCAACTATCTAACCCATCATTTTCCCATTGAAGCACATCTTTCTAGTTCCCCAACTGTTCCATTGAAGCTCAACATTCCAATTCCCTAATACTCTTATTGAAGGCATCCCTCGAGCCACCTAAACCTCTGTTCAAAGTCCATCCTTTAGTTTCCTAATTCTCCATGAAATATTGATTGCTGTCTGGCAGACAAATACAGACATTCAGAAATAATAGATTGAACTGGGCAAGTACATTTTTAAACTGCCCAAACTGGTAAATCTCATCAGTTTTCATTTTTGTTCTATTATGTTTTGTTGTTACAGATTGACTAATTTATCACTTTCCCGGAGGTTCTTCTGCTTCCCAGAGCCCTGGTTCACAAGTGACATCACTGGTACCTTACCCAAGTGCTTGCCAATTAGGTATCCCAGGACGGTGTGAGGGAGGAGATTATTTGACTGTAAGGCAGAGTTCAATGTGCCTGCAAACTCTGGCCGTAAGTCATCTTTCTAATGGAACATGCTGACCGATTGACCAGGAGCAGGAATAATAGACAAGTCTCCTGTCCCTTGCCCTGTATTTGCAGCCATTGTAATACATAGGCCCATGAAATTAGGTCATCAAATACACCAGCTAATGGATTCAAATTTCCTAGATTACAAACACATTGGGTGCTGTTGGTTTATGATCAGCTGGTAGTTTTTGTCTGGATTTGTATAAGGTTAATGTTGATGACCAACAGCTCTAATAGAATGTTATTATTATTTCAGCCCATTTGCTTCAATGAGCAGGATTGGCAGTTCCGTGTATTGTGAGTAACTAGCTCAATCTATTATTACTTTCTTTTTAAATTGTACAGGAACCCCATGACTCATGTTCATAATGGTTCTTTGCAGTGTAGCTCCAATATAACCTATTGATTTGCTCATCCAGTGACATTCAGTCTTTCTAAGATTATAGCTAACAAATGAACAAATGTCACTGAACGAGCAAGAGAAAAGCATTGTATTACGTCACTAAGAGGGGATGCCAGCAATTAAATTCATTAATGAAACATTGCCAAAACTTTTCTAAAATCTTAGCTTGTTTCTTTGTCCCTAAAGCAGAGATGGCATGACATGAAGGGAAGACTTGGTAAAGATATTGTACTGTTTTGATAGAATAAAAAAAACCAAAAGTTTCTACTGGCAGGCAGCTGAATAACCAAATGATGCAGATTTTAAGATCAATGATAACAGCGGTAGCATCAAAAATATGATAATTAATTTATGATAATCTGGCAACACTGTCTGGAAACACAGTGTAAACAAATTCTGTAACCAAAGAAAATGGATAAAGTATTCATAAAAGAAACATTTGCAGGGCTGTGGGGGAAAGGCCTGAGAGTGAGACTTACTTTGAAGTGAACCCACCGTTCTGGTTTGAATAACATTCCAGTCTGCAAGGTGCAATTGCAAAGGTAAAGGACTTGACAGCATGCTGCTTTGGAGAGGTAGGCTATCTGACTGACATCAGAAAAACAGCACTAGAAGAAGCAGATATAACACAGTGTGGAGTTGGAGGAATACAGCAGGCCAGGCAGCATTTTCAGAAGCAGGAAAGTTGATGTTTCAGGTCAGGACCCTTCTTCAGAAGCAAGTGAGATTCCAAACAAAAATGGATGGGAGCAGAAGTGGGGTTTTGAGATAGAAAGGTCTTTAGTACAGTAAAATGGGACTTGTAAATTGAAATAGCTTAATTGATGTGATTGTGGTTTGGCACTTAACTGGTGATGCCAGTCAGTAAATGCTGAAGTGTCATGGTTATTGCAGCAATGGAGAACAATTCTTTTCAATACAAAGACGGTTTTGTCCCGGTGGGAATTGTTCCTATGCTGTGTCTACTGCACAACAGCAGTGATACATTTATTCCCAGAAATAGCTTTATTCCAGTGACACATATGAAGAAATGAAGTCAGTTCCCCATTAATCCCAGCCTCTCCCACTCCACCCCAGGAAAGCTCTAACATATCTCTTCTGTTTTCATTTGATGAACCTTCAAAACTCTCATGTCTGTTTATTGTCTTGTAGCAGCCTCCTGGCATCTACAACACAGATAAATTGCTGACTTGGCCAAACAGCAAGGGATGCTGGGTATATTGGCCAAGTAAAACGCTGAAATCACAAAACTTACACCAGATACACTGCAAACACAGCAGCCAGGTGCTAATGGCATTATCAAAATGTAAAAGGCAACAGTTGTTCTGGATAGACAACAACTTGTCCACTAAACAAAGGAGAGCCCACAGAGAAAGGCATCGGGTCTAATAGTAGCATATTATCTAAAAGATTGACTCTTGTTTCAAATTATTAAGTGTGTCTCCCTGATTGGCCAGAACTATGGAAAGTTCTAGAAAACCATCTAAAAGATGTAAAAGCAGGGGTCACCTGCAAATCTCGCTGTTGGAACTGCTCTCGGAATCTCTGGAATCGTCTGAGGCCTTCTGAGGAGACCAGCATGGCAAGAGGCAGAGATCAGCTGATCATCCAGAGAGCGAGAGAGAGAGGAAGAAAGCAGCTTCGCAGACCCGGAGACGGAGTCACACAGAGCGACTGCATAAATTTAAGAGACTCAGGAAGTATTGTAACCTTAAGGGGCCAAATGGGATTAGTTTGCTTAGTATTAGAGATTATTGTAATTTTGTTCCAAATAAAGTGGGATTGTTTTGCTTTGGTACCGGCTTGTGTTCATATTGATTTGACTGCATTGATATTGTGGGATACCTGGGCAAATTCATTCATAACATTCCGGTCGGAGTTGTCTGTAACTTGTTTAATGAAGAAAGACAATCGTCTCTCTTTTGACCCACAACCTTGAAATCAAATGACTTTGCATGGCAAGGCAAGTTCTGATTCTGGGCTTTTCTGTATTTCTGCCCCTCGCTCAACCCAACAATTGGTTGCCATGACATACAGCAGTCTCACCAAATATCTCCCCCTCTTCATTCTCTTCTCAAACCAATGATAGCCATAATCAGAATCCTTAAACCTCATACTATTTTTCAGCAACCTCCCATTTATTGCTTCTGCCTCTTTGACATCTCGAGACTCTCTCTTTGGTCAGAGCTGGTGTCGGGGAATGAAATGGGGCTAGCCCTCGCACATCTGTCTGCCGATAAACATCATTCCCTATCCTTTTCTAGCCCAGTGCTGATATCCTGTTTCCCACTCCACCCATCCTCCTGGTGCCTCTCCTCAAGGTAACCAGTTGGAAACTGGGTTGTGTCTGCCTGGATTCATGCCCATTGGGTGAACATTGACCCCAGACCAGATGTGTGAGGATTAAGATGTTTCTGTAGACATTCTGGAAAAACCTGACATGAGAAAAATTCTGTTAACACCCTTTCAATTCCAGGGTGACATCGCCCCCATGAGTCAGTAATCTGGGATCTAGTGCCAATTTGAGTAAGGGCCAGTATATTACTCTCACTCTGGTCAAGCTAATTATCGAGAGTCAGCTGTTCTGGTGCTAAAAGAAGAATCATGCTGCTATTCAATTCAGCCAAGGTTTCCCAAAGGTCACATACAGAGAATGGCATTCTAGGGTCATAGAACGCTTACAGCATAGAATGCAACTATTCAGCCCAGCATTTCTGTGCAAGAGCAACTCAGTTAGTCTCGGTTCCTTTCTCAATAGCCTTGCAAATGTTTCCTTCTCGGTGATTATCTAATTCTCTTTTGAAAGCCGTGATTGAATTTTCCTCCACCTCACTCTCACATTTTGCAGCAGAAGAAAAGGTTTCTCCTCATGTCACTGTCACTTCTTTTGCCAATCACTTCAAATCAGTTCCCTACAATTCTTAACTCCACACCAAATTACTTGCTGAATGAACTCAGGACCCCAGATTTGCACTTTAGTCTTTGCTGAGGAACCTAAGGATACTACGACAGACCTCGCATCAATTGGTTAAATGGTAAGGTTTAGGCAATTTCCCTTCTGAACCATATTCTGTGAGGCCTGTTGTGTGCTCTGTTTTTTTTTTCTCTCTCTCCATAGGTGCTGTCTAACCTGCTGAGCATTTCTGTTATTTTCTGTTTCTAATTTCAGAGTTCCAGCATATGCAGTGTTTTGATATTGTTTCCTTTACTGCTGTTTTCTCTGAGGCTGTGACATGCTGCTTATGGGATGATCTATTCCTGGCTTTCTGCCCAATTCAAAGAAAGAAATAAAAGGCAATTTACTGAAATAATTTTTGAAGCAATTGCAGGGGCCATTCTAATCTTAGGAGTTCATAAATAAAACCCAAAAGTTGTCAACAGGCCTTTACACAATCTGCGGAGAGAGGAACAAAGTTAGCATTTCAAGTTGATGGCCTTTTGTCATTCTGGTTAAAGTTTGAAGTGTAGTAGGTTTTGAGCAAGTGATATGCAGGGGAGGATGGGAAGAAGAAATCAAAGGAAGCATGAAAGGGTAAATTTGCAATGCCAAGGGGAGTGGTATAGGGGACAAGTAAAGAATGAAAAGATGTGCTTAGAGGAGGCATGAATGACTGGATAGTGGATAACGAGAGTCGAGAGTTAGTATGTTCCTAATAGTGTGAAGGGCAAGGCTGGTAGTTCTTGGGAATGTTGGGTGATAAAGAAATTGAGGCTCTGGTCAAGAAGGAGGAGTATGGCAGGTGCAGACAGCTGGGATTGTGTGAATTCCTTGAGGAGTATAAGGACAGAGTGTACTCAAGAGGGAAATAAGGCAAAAAGGAGACATGAGATAGCTTTGGCAAATAGTATTCAAGAGAATCCAAAGAGATTCTACAAATACATTAAGGGCAAAAGAGTAACTAGGGAGAGAATAGGGCCCCTTAAAAATCAACAAGGCCATCTTTGTGAGGAACTGCAGGAGATAAGTGAGATGCTAAATAAGTATTTTGCATCAGTATTTACTGGAGATGTGTTTATAGTTAGACAATATAGTGAAGAAGATTTTTGATGCACTTGCATTGGTCGGTGCATTTGAGTATAGCAGTTAGGATGTCATAGGACATTGCGGCTATATAGGACATTGTTTAGGCCACTTTGGAATGCTACATTCAGTTCTGGCCTCCCTGATATAGGAAGAATGTTGTTAAACTTGAAAGGGTGCTTCTACTGTGGAAGCTAGAGAACGTGGAGAAATAAACAGTAATAAGTGTTCATATTGGAGACGAGGTGCTGGATGTCTTAAAACGCATAAGGGTGGATAAATCCCAAGGACCTGATCAGGCATACCCCAGAACTTTGAGCAAAGTGATTGGTGGGTCTCTTGCTGAGACTTCTGCTGTGTGCATCTTCTCATTTTGATCTTACCATGTAGCTTCTCTGTTATCTGACTGAAACCTCAATAGCAAGAGCAGCAAAGTTTAATGTCTATCTTATCAGTTCTGCAGTTTATGTACCTTAATCATCAGGGACATCATATTTTTCTAGCTGTGGCTTGATATCAGTTTTCTCCTATGCACAACAGCTGCTGTTTTCTGAATCACCCTCAATAACATGAGGAACAGAACAAGATGATCTAAATTTCTCCCTTTCTACATTATGTGCATTGCACTGTGGAGTTCTGCAGTATCCCAAACAATCTTCCTCCCACAGCCAAACTTTACATTTCACTGCTTACAAAGTTGCCAAATACCAGTGTCGTTGAACAGTAGGTAGTTCCTTGAGTCTGCCCTGTCATTCAATAAAATATGACTAGGGTCTTAATTCCACTTTCCTGTCTGCTACCCCACAACTATTGACTTCCTTGTAGATCAGTATCCCTTGGCCAATGCTTGTACCAGTGCTGTCCCCATCTCCACACCTTGCATCCTTTACCAGTCTTACTCCCCTGTGTCCTGTTTTGAGCATACAACTGCTGAGGTTGAGGATCCGTCTTCTAATTCGATGGCACAGCTGCAGCATCTATTCCATTTTTCTTGTGATAATTTTGGTTGCCATGAATATGGCTAAGGCCCTAGCCTCAGGCTGCTGTAGTGTTGACCTCCCGCAATTCCTGCCATGTATCCCAATTAACCAACCACAATGATAAGTGTGGCACAGTGGGGCAGCATAGTGGCTCAGTGGTTAGCACTACTGCCTCACAGCACCAGGGACCTGGGTTCGATTCTGCCTCAGGCAACTACCTGTGTGGACTTTGCACATTCTTCCCGTGTCTGCGTGGGTTCCCTCTGGGTGCTGCAGTTTCCTCTGTCAGTCCAAAGATGTGCAGGGTAGGTGGATTGGCCATGCCAAATTGCCCATAGTGTCCAGAGGTGTTTAGGTTAGGTGGGTTGGACGTGGTGAAATGAAGGGTTGGGGAATGAGTCAGGGTGGGATGGTCTTCGGAGGTGCAGTGTGGATTTGTTGGGCCGAATGGCCTGTTTCCACACTGTAGGGATTCAAATGCTGATTCCATTCAGCTGTATAATGCTACTGAAAGGATGACTGTTGAACTTTACTGGAATTGCAATAGGCCAAGGACCGAGACCCCCTGCAGTACCTGCCATGTAACTCAGCTGGTTTGCCCTTTGACCTCCAATAATTAATCACCCTGCTTGACCATGACTCATTCTCTCATCCAAATGGCTAATAAACATTCTCCCTCTATTCCACCCTTATAAATAGAAAATAACAATAGTAATAAGTGGTCAAAATGACCCGAGAGGCAGAGTGGCAATGCATATATAAAGATATTGCGACTGCGTACGAAGTGTTAATCAGTTTACTGTGTGGTGTCACTTCATGGTTAAACTTAGGAGAAAAATTCCCCTCCCTGAGTCTACAAGCATGCTGCCTAGTGACGGATTTATCCAGCCCAGTATCCAGACCCTGCACATTCAGTGGCAGGATGGCCATTATTAGCAGAGTGCCTGAATAGATATCCATACCAGTGGCATGTCTATATCCTGTACTGGTAAACATAAGAAATATGCCAGTCTGGTTTCTGGAACCTGCTCTGTCATTCAGTAAGATCATGGCTGATCTGATTGCGGTCATAATTCCATATTCCTGCCCAACTTGACTTGCCCCATAATTATTGATTCCCGTTTAGGTCAGTACTGTCTCAACAGCATCCTGCACCAATGCTGACACTGTTATCCTTCAAAAGTCTTCCTCCTCTGTATCCAATACCAGTGCCATTTTTAGATCAGATTGAGGGAGAGACTGAGGGACAGCCGACTCACCCTCAGATCTCAGAGATCAGAAGAGCTGCAGATGCTGGAGTCAGAGCCCATACAGTGTGGAGCTGGAGGAACATCTGCTGCTGCCTGATCTGCTATGTTCCTCCAGCTCCACACTGTATTGACTCACCCTCAGATCACTGTTTAGTACAATTCTCACATGATGTTCTTATTTACTCAATCTGCTTTTGTACTGACGTTGGTTAGTGATTGTAAATGATTCATTGATGGACTCCTAGTGTAACTAATCTCCGTACTCCAATGTTATTGCTTTAGGTGTAACAGTTGGAATCCATTTCCCTGCAGTGAGGATGAATGAAGCCTCCTCTTCATGCACATTCCACAAGTTCCAGCCCTCACACAACATTGCTCAGAACTCCCTACTGCAAACACCCTGCTGGAATTTGTCTCAAGCTGTCACTTGAATAGCTTAACAGTGTTTTCTCAGTATGCACAGAGGTAATGACTGTGACTACATGCTTGGATCCAGCATTACCAGTTTAACAGCTCCCGAGGAACTACAGACTAAACTGACCTAACTTGGAACGATCACTGAGATGGGCACAGACAGCTGCCTAGATTGAGTGAGGGAGAGAGATAATCCTCAAGTTCTAGTCCACTGTCATTTTTTTCTCTGACAGGCAGGATTTTGGCCTTCATGCCTTTGACTCCATATGGGATAATCTGGGCTTCTCCTCCTAATAGAAGTCACTGTAGTGCTGGATGCACGTAGTGCATACTCTTCTCAATCCTATAGCGCACAGACAATATGGGCCCATACATGATGCATGGACACAAGTGCAAGTTATCAAAAGGTGGCTGGTATCCCAGCGACGCAGAGGCTGACCTGCAGGAGATAATGATCCCTCATGCCTGTATCTTAACTCGCACCAAGACCCGTTTGCCAATCACATTTCATGCTGTCTTTTTGATTGAGTCATAGACTTAACTTGGTGCATGTGTAGTGAATATTCACTAGATTGCTTCCTGGAGAAAAAGGGTTTTCCAAAGGTGAGAAATTGAGTAAATTGAACTGATATCCTTAGAAGTTCAGAAAATTGAGCGTCGTGGAGTCATACAGCATGGAAACACACCCTTTGGTCCAACTTATCCATGCCGACCAGGTATTCTAAAATTACCTAACAATATCCAAGCACAACCCACACTTCATGGCCTGACATATTGCCACTCTATCATTATGATCAAGCCAAAAGGTTGATTCATTTTGGATGGAGACGAGGAGAAGTTTCTTCACTCAAAGGATTATGAATCTTTGGAATTGTCTACCCCACAGTGCTATGGATATTCATTTGTTGAGCATATTCAAAACAGGCGATGATAGATTTTTGGATTTCGACTCACATCGGGTCCTGATCGGGAAATGCTTCTATTTTAAAATTTTCATCCTTGTTTTCAACCATCTCCATAGTCTTGCCCCAATCTATCTGACCTCAAACTCCACAAAGCTCCAAAATATCTGCATTCTTCCAATTCCAGGTTCTTGTGGGCTCCTGAATACTCCTCCATTAGTGACCATGCCTCTGGTAGCCTCAGCTCTGAGTTCTGGAGTTCCCTCCTGAAATCTTTTGATCTCTTTCCTCCTTTAAGATGCTCCCTCTAACCTCTGTGGCCAAGCCTTGGGTCACTTGTCCCCTTATGATTCTGCGTCAATGTTTAATTTGATTTGACTTGATTTGATTTATTGTTGTTATATGTACTGAGATACAGTGAAAAGTGTTTAGTGTAGTCTACAGGAAGATCGTACCAGACAAAGTACAGCAGGCAGCAAAAAGAGTGCAAAATACAGTGTTCCAACTGCAGAGATGATGTACAGAGAGAGAGAGAGAGAGTGAGATGGCAACATTAATGTTTGAGAGGTCCGTTCAAAAGTCTGATAAGAGTGAGGAACAAGCTGTTCTTGAACCCGTTCACACATATATTCAAACTTTTATATCATCTGCCCCATAGAAGAGGCTGGAAGAGAGTATAACCAAGGTGGAAGGGGTCTTTGATTATGTTGGTTACTTTCCCGAGGCAGCAGCAAGTATAGATGGAATTGATAGATGGGAGGCTGGTTTGAGTGATGGACTGGGCTACGCTCATCACACTCTGTAGTTTCTTGGGGTCTTGGGAAGTGTAGTTGCCATACCATGCTGTGATGCATCCAGATGGGATGCTTTCCAATGTGTATTTATAAAAATTGGTAAGATTCCTTGTGGACATGCCAAATTTCCTTAGCCTCCTGAGGAAGTGTGGCCTTGTTGTGCTTTCTTGATCGTCATGTCGATATGGGTTGATCAGGACAGATTGCTGGTATCATCATTCCCAGGAACTTCCCAGTTCTGGACCATCTCCACCTCAGCACCATTGAAGCAGACAAGGGCATGCCCTCCACTCCACTTCCTGAAGTCAATGGCCAGCATTGTTAACATTGATGGAGAGATTGTTATCTGATAAGCACTCCTGTGAAGCATCTCGAGCAATTTTATCTCAGTAGGGGCCCTGCACAAATACAAGCTAATGTGACAGTCAGTGTGAGACAGGTTTAATTGCTGCACTATTTTAGCCAGCCCACTGGATTATTTAGAATCTCTGCGCTCGTGGTTAGACAGATTTTCTGAGCTTGTTCGAACATGCTGTCTGATTCAGCATGTCATTGGCTTTGGCCTGGGGATGATTACGCTGCTGACCCTAGGATTTCTGTTTTTGCTAGCCAGTACAAGCTGTTTTTTAAGTATCTTTGAGGAATTCTAAGCCATTGATATATGGGCACCCAGGCTGATCAGATCATACCCATAGTTCCAAAAGTCTCCCTCTCTCTCGTGGTCTCCAACAAAAGCACTCTCCACGGGTCCAGCAAAGGTACATGTATTTGTATCACTAAAAAGCTTTCATCTTACACTTTTTGTCAGGACAAACACAAGAGTGCCAAATTTCAAACAATGACAATAATCATACCACAGGAGAAAAGTGTACTCATTGTTTGGTAAGATACCACCAATGTGTCGAGGCATTGCAATGGAGAAATCACCAAGGAACTGTAGGCTCACCAAGCTCTCGGGTAATTGTTAAAGGTTCAAATCTTAATCATATTATTTTTGTTGGTAAAGAATGGTACCCTATCAATGAATGTATCACTTCCACCAAGCATAAATGATTCACATTATGAACTCAACAGATTACCTTTAAGTTGATTGTTGATATAGCTACTAGCACACTCAGGATTATTCAGCGAGAGCTGCCTAATTATGGGACTGATTGTAAATAGAAGTTTCCCTTTAGGTTTTGCAAGAATTTATTAGTTGAGTATGGTCTGTAGTCTGCCAATTATGAACAAACAAAGGAAAATTCTGTTTGAGTCAATCAGCCAACTGTTCGGTGTACTTTGTCCACACCATCTATATCCAACAAGGATACACTTTTATCCTAATTATGGGCTAGGCCTGGGCATGTTCTACTTGGCTAACTGAGATCGTGAGGCGGTGGGGGGGAGGATGTAACGGGACAAGAAAATGTAAATGGAAAAAAACAATGAAAAGAATAATTTATGATCACAAAAGGGACACTAACTGAGGCTTTCCCAGAAATTGGAAGAACAGAGGAGTTCTTGGAAATGAAAATAAATAAAACCTGAAATGTTAATCCTTTGAATTGAGAAAATGCTGGGATGCATAACGGAGCTTCAGACTTATTGCGTATGGCTAGGGAGCCCAGGGAAGAAGAAAGGGAATTTTGCAGAAATCGTGTTGCTTGTTCCTGCACAATGAAATTGCGTAATTGCATAGTTCCACAACCGGGCTGAAAACAGTCACTGCTGCCAAGAACAGTTTCCTTGTGGCATTTGGTTTCTTTGAACTTGCTCAGTGTGTCATCCACTCAAACAATTTCCCATTCACAAATTCAAATCACTGCAATGATATCACTTGTATTATTGATACTGGACTATGAGTCACCTCACTGGAATCTAACTGACAAGGCTGCTACGCTTCCACAAACACCAGTAAGATAGATCAGCCATGATCCTATTGAATAGCATGATGTGGAGGTGCCAGTCTTAGACCGTGATGGACAAAGTCAGAAGTGACATGACAGCAGGTTCAAATAAAATATTGAATAGCAGACCAGGCCTGATGGACTGGACAGCCCACAACTGTTTGTATTTCTTATGGTCTTATGGTCTCATAGTAAACCATGACCAGGGTGGATATAACCAGCTCACTTATGCCTTAAACTTGACTACTAAAATGTTTCCCTGGCCTGTTAATTCATCCATTCACTCATCATCCCTGAGCTCATCAACCTCCGTTGGCTCTCAGGCTGCCACAAGTTTTGAAATTCTGATCCTTCCATGAATTCCATGTATATCTGTTAGAGAAGGTACTGAAAAGATTTGTATGAGTGATTCCAGGAGTGAGAAGCGTCAGGTACACAGGTAGACTGTGGAACTTTGGACTGTTTATTTCTAGAAGATTGAGAGGAAATTTAGTAGAAGTTTATAGAAACAAGAGGAGTTTGGACAAAGCAGATGGCGAGAAACTGTTCCTATTGGTGTAAGGTTAGAGAACCAGAGGACTCTTGATTTGAAGTGATTGGTGGAAGAGCCAGAAGTGATAAAATGTTTTCTGCAGCAAGTGGTTAACAGCTGGATAGCACCGCATGAGAGTGTAGTGGAGGTTAAAATAATTGAGGTTTTCAAAAGGGAATTGGAACATTATCTGAAGAAAAAAGATAGGGCTATGGGAAAGGGCAGGGGAGTGGGACTAATTTAGTTATTATGGCAGAGAGCCAGCAAAGACATTATGGCATTTCATCAGATGATCACTCCTGGTACATTGTGTTATTTGTCACATCTCCCAGTATGTGATACTGGGTAAGGGTTGTTTCACATAGATCCACTGCCACCAGTCCTTCCTTGTTTTTGTTTTGTCTTGAGCCTATCTAGTTATTAGTGATAGATGATACACCATTGTAGAGTATCCACAGAAGAGGCAGTCTTCTTATATAACAAGACGGCTTTTTGCACAAGCAAATAGATTGCAGAATCTCTACAGTGTGGAAGCAGGCTATTCAGCCCATTGGGTCCACACCGACCCTCCGTACAGCATTCCACCCAAACCCAGTCCACTTACCCTATCCCTGTACTTCCCATGGCTAACCCCTCTCGCCTACACATCCCTGGAAACTATGGGCAATTTAGCACGGCCAATCCACCTAGCTTGCACATCTTTGGACTCTGGGAGGAAACTGGGGCAATCGGAGGAAACCTATGCAGATACCACATAGACAATCGCCCAAGGCCCACACACCGAGAGGTCTGACAAACAGCACAATGTACCAGGAGTGGTCATCTGATGAAATGCCATAATGTCTTTGCTGGCTGTCTGCCACAGTAAGTGAATTAGTCCCACTCCTCTGCCCTTTCCCATGGCCCTATCTTTTTTCTTCAGACAATGTTCCAATTCCCTTTTGAAACCCTTAATTATTTACTCCGCCGCTAAGTACACACATAATAACTACACCTACGTTGGTTAGGCATAATGACTTTGACCTTAGGGAGCTGGTACAGGTACATCTGCCCTCTCTGGATGGACGAGGAGAACTCCTTGACTCCATCCGCAGATAGCGTGTAACATCAGAAGAATGGGTGGAACCAATGCAATATGAACATTAACCCCTTCAGAATTATTACCATAATACAATAGATATGATGGGCTGAATGGTCTCCTTCTGTGCTAAAACCATTCCATCATTCATCATCTCCAGGCCCAGATTACTGCAGTCCTCTGAAACATGCTTTTTATGCCTGTCTTCTCTGTGCTGAGCCATTTTGTTGGTACAGTTATTGGCTGCCTTTGCCCTACATTCTAAAATTCCCTTCCTGAACCTCTCCACCTCCACCTTCCCCTCGTCCTTAATACCCTTCATATAACCAAATTTTTCACATGCCTTATGGTGTTTGGTGTCATTTTCTAATTATATATGGAGTCTGCTGCAATAGTGAAGATGAATAAAGCTCAGTCACATATTCCTAGCATTTTTTTGCACTGACTAATGGTGTGGCACTTGCTGAGTTACAGACTTATGCTTTAAACAAAGGTGAGTTCAGTCAATGTGTTGATCAACAACCAGTAAATGATGTCGAGGGAGGAAGGTTGGTAGTTGTGAAATATTCTCTGTTCACCTCCTGCAGGGTGTGACTGGTTTCTGTGGTTTGCAGCTTGCCATATAGTGCAAAATAGTGTGGTCAAGGAATAGAGGATGTCCAGTTGGCACATATGATGTGACAATCATTAAATGGTTTGAAATCCTGACTATCTCTTGCTTTTGCTAAGATTTGGCAGTTTGGAATATCCTCCCTTTGCACCGCTCTCTTCGCCCTTTAAAGCCACATTCCACCTCTTTAACCAAACCCCTCCATGCCATTGTTGATACCAAGTTTTTCAGCTTCTTTGAACATCATCTCAGCTGTTAATTTACACAGCCTGTGACATTGTGTTGATGGAGTCCCTGACTTATAAGTTGCAAGAGGCATGATCCGTCACCAACAGTTCAGAATGTATCAGCTGCTGGACCTCAACTACCATCTCCAGGATTGACTCCTGATCTGCACTCTGCATAAGCTATTTGATGTTGCTTTCAACCAAACTGAGGTCATTGGCAGCCACTACACAGAGTACTAAACACTGTGGTTTGTGTGGTATGCAGCTTGCCATATAGTACAAAATAATGTGGTCAAGGACTGGAGGATGGGCAGATATCACCTGTCCAGTTGGCGATTATGGCATGACAATCATTAATTAGTTTGAAATCCTGACTGACTCGTGCTTTTGCTAAGATTTGGCAGGTGGTGGTGGTGGTGCGGATTCATAATTCATTCGCTGTCTCGTCTTTCACATTTCCGCAATGCCTTTTCCCACTTCAGGACATCTCAAAGCTCTTTCCCGCCCATTAAGTAGTTTCACAGTCTAGATACCACTGTAATGTAGGAAATACAGTACCCATCTTGTGCAAAGCAAGCCCTCACAAACAGCAATGAGTTAAATGGTCAGATGTCTTTGTTAGGGATGTTGGATGAAGGATAATTAAAGTCCTGGTTGTCGAGAACATCCTGCTCTTCTTCAAACAATGCCTTGGATTCTCACCCATATGTGAGGACAGATGGGACTTCTGTATAATGTTTCATCCAAAATTCAGTGCATCCAACAGTGCAATTTTTCCCTCAGTGCAGTCCTTGCAACAGTGCTGACCAGCAATAATGAAATGTTTCCTCAAAACTGACCATCCAGTCGTGCAGCACTTTCCCAGAACTAACCTCCCAAAAGTGTAGCACTCCCTCAGTACTGTCTCTGCAACAATGAAATGGTGCCTCTGTACTACCCTTCCAACCGTGCAATACTTCCTCAATGCTGTCCTAGCAACAAAGCAATGCTCCCTCAGACCTTTACTTCAACAGTGTAGCAATCCCTTAATGAAGCGCCTCCCAAAGTTCAGTCCTCATGGTACACTCCCTCAATCCTGCCCCTGGAAGACTGCAACACTGTCTTACACTGTTCCTGCAACATTGGTCTCTCAATACTTTACTCTGATAGTGCACCATTCCCAGGGTACCGGTCAGGGCTGAGGACAAAGGCACATCAGGGCTCAATAACTGGAGTCAGAGGCTTTTGGGGCCTGCTGAGCTTGGGTTGGTGGGGGGGTGGGTGTGGTGGGACAGTTGTGCTTAACTTGTGGACAGGGCCACTTGGCTCATTCTAGGTATGGGGCCAAGGTTGGAGATCTAAGCCATGAGCAGCACCAGGCCCCACAATTTCTGTTTCCGCACTTATCATAGTTGAGTGCTCCCTCAGTGCTGCCCCTGTAATAGTGAAGCACTCCTTCAATATTGTCACTCCAGTAGGCAGATCACCCTTAAAACTGCCCTTGACAGTGCAGTGTTATTTAGGTACTGATGCCCCTCGTGTGTAACACTGTCTTAATACTGCCCCTCCAATAGTGAAGCAAGCCTTCAAAGCTGACCCTCTGACATTGTAGTGATTCCCTAAGCCTGTACTTCTGACAGTGCAGTGTTCCCTCAGTACTGCAATGGAATATCAGCCGAGTACTTTTGCTGTAGCCGCTGGAACTTGAATATACAACCTTCTAATTCAGCAGCTAGATGGCTACCAACTGAACTGGTAATGCTGCAGTCCTGAGATCTTGACAGTCAGTGGGGTCTCTCTATAGCTTGGAGGAATAGCTTTCCCTTTTTATTCTTCTCTGGCACTGAAGCCTTTGTTCTGGAGGATAAACCCTACACCCACTTCTCTTGCATTCTCTCTCCACTGCAGCCTCCCCGTGTATCCTTTATCTTCCTGTCACCTCATTCTGCTCTCTCTCAATATTCCTGGAGCACTATTGCCAATCACTATGCTAGCTAACAGGTTACCAGAGATGAGGTGGCAGAAGGGGAAATGGTTGTATCATGAGCAGTCTTAGTAACTCATTGATCGGACATTGACATATTAATCACGATCAAATTACAGACAATAAAAGTCCAACATTTCTCTGCCTAATATGGGCAGGAATGAGGTCGGGGATTTGTGTGTTAAAATGTTACTATGCTGTGTACTTACAACACAGCTGTCAGCCACACCTTGCAGTGGCCTGGCTTTCTTAGGGTTGGGTGCAGAACAATGAAAACCACTAAGATATGAGGGGATCTCCATGCATTCAATCACCTGGTGTAGAACTGACACTCAAAGCTTGTGACTCAGAGACACTGGTTATCCACTGGTTCAAAGAGTAAGTTATCTAATTTTACTGCAGGTAGAACTTACTAACACTGATTACTTGATTTATTTCTATCACCATTATAATCCAGCACGATATCTTGATGATTTCTCAATAAATCAATAAGCAACTTTGAGTCTGATGGAAGTTAGTTGCCAAAAACTTCTGCTTACGTTCATCTCCTCCTCCTCCTTTTGTTTCACCATGGACAGACTTGACTTCAGTTGTTCTAGACTTAAATTCAGAAATTCACTCCCGTTACATCTCTCTTTTCTCTTTCAAAAGCCAGTTTTCAAGGCCTTAAGGTTTGGAATATCCTCCCTTTGCACCTCTCTCTTCTCCCTTTAAAGCCACATTCCACCTCTTTAACCAAACCCCTCCATGCCATTGTTGATACCAAGTTTTTCAGCTTCTTTGAATATCATCTCAGCTGTTATTTTACACCACCTTGTGACATTGTGTTGATGGAGTCCCTGATTTGAGTTGCAAGGGGCATGATCTGTCACCAATAGTTCAGAATGCAACAGCTGCTGGACGTCAACTACCATCTCCAGGATTGACTCCTGAGCTGCACACAGTATAAGCTATTCAATGTGGCTTTCAACCAAACTGAGATCGCTGCAGCCACTGCACAGAGTACTAACCACCGTATGATCCCAGTGCCCCTCATCAGCCCCAATCGTAAACTATTTGATTGTCAAATACATTGATTGCTAATTTGGTTTCTTTGTTTCAGATCAGAACACAGCATCTGAGTAAGAGAATAAAGAACATCTTCTTCTGTTTCTGGTTGCAGAATGATCTCTACAGACCAGTGGTTTGGATCTGTCCAGATCAGGCAGGCAGCTGAGGATCCTCCACACTTTCGTCATTGCAATGGTAGTTATTCTCACATTGCACTAAGTAATGGTTTGTGTAGCATCTCTAGAATGATTTAGTTGGGTTGTTAAGGATGATAATACCTCGGTAGTTCTCTGCCTCCAAAGCATATTATCTGTGTGCATATATTCTATACAGATGTAACCTGCACAATTTAAAGGCTTCTGGG
Organism: Ginglymostoma cirratum; assembly: GCA_024137785.1. Taxonomy (NCBI): domain Eukaryota; kingdom Metazoa; phylum Chordata; class Chondrichthyes; order Orectolobiformes; family Ginglymostomatidae; genus Ginglymostoma; species Ginglymostoma cirratum. The sequence goes on along the minus strand of JAHRHZ010000122.1, from coordinate 3,568,050 downwards.
TGAATAATTGATACCTCTTCCTCCCCAACAGATGCATGTGCGGAATGACATGGAGATAACAGACTGGCAATAGGAGAATGCTCTCAGCTCAAAGACAAACTCAATGTAATGGGGTCCACGACAACTATCAATGATTTAAAAGAAAACAAAAAAACTTTGGATGCTGGAAATCAAGTGATTATTGCAAAATCCCATGTGACTCATTGATGCCCTTTCGGAAAGAATATTTGCTATCCTTACCTCGTCTGGCTTATGCAAGATTCCAAACTCATAGCAATGTGGTCAGTACTTAAGCGCTCTCTGAAATGGCCTAACAAGCAACACTGTTCAAAATCAATTAGGGATACACTACAAATGATGGCCTTGCCAGCAGTGGCCACATCCCATAAAAGGATAAAGAAAAATAATTGTGGTAACTGCAACCGTGAAACAGTAATATTTTAACCAGGTGGTGTGCAGTGTAGGGGGAGATAACCAGGCTGTGCCTGTCCCAGTTTATACTTGGGAGATTGCATGTTGGGGTTAACTAACTCCTTAATCAAACTGGTGACTGAACAGAGATAGTAAGAACTGCTGATGCTGGAGTCATAGATAACACAGTGTGGAAGTGGAGGAACACAGCAGGCTAGGCAGCATCAGAGGAGCAGGAAAGTTGACGTTTCCGGCCGGGACCCTTCTTCAGCTTTCCTACTCCTCTGATGCTGCCAGACCTGCTGTATTCCTCCCGCACCACACTGTTTCATTGGTGACCTAATAGGCCTTGCAGCAGTCAGATATCTAACCTGAGCGCTTTTTCCTCCTGTGATAGTAATGCTGGCCTGGAAGTTTGAAATTAGTAGGAGATACATGGCAGCCCTCACACTGAACACGTTTCATTCATGCTGTTTCAGAAAGTTCACAAACATTAAACATTTACCTCCAGCCAAGCCTTTGTTACCCAGGAATGGTTGATTGCAGAGGCCAGTGTCGGTTCAGATAACCCAGGTGAGTTTATCTGTTCTGAGTTAATTTAGTTAGTTACGGTTGGACTGGGCTAATTCAGTTAACCTGGATTAATTCTTGTGGCCCAGGTTACCAAAACCAGAGCAGTAATTTAGCTACTGCAGATGAGTTTGGTCAGCCTTGGTTAATTTAGTTAAAACAGCTTGAATTGAGCTTGAATGCAGAGTTCAATGCAGCTTTGTTCAACTAGCCCGGATTTGTTGTATTAACCCAGATTAAAGTTATTAGCCATGGTTAGTTAATCAGGATCAAAACCAGAATTGCTGGAAAAGCTCAGGAAGTCTGGCAGCATCTGTGACGAGAAATCTGTGTTAACATTTTGGGTTCAGTGACCCCTCCTCACAAGAAATCTCTGATTTCTGATGCTTTTCCACAGACGCTGCCAGACCTGCTGAGCTTTTCCAGCAATTTTTATTTTTGTTTCTGATTCCAGCACCCACAGTTTTTTTTTTCTGATTTTATTTAGCTCATCGGGATGATTTTAGTTTGCCAGATTTGGTATAAACTGACCAGATTGGTTAAATAATTATCCCGGATCAGTTAATACAGGCTAATTTAGTTAGCTAGGGTTGTTTTAGATGAAACGGGTTACTTAAAGCTGGCTAGTGAATTTAACCCGGATTAGTTTAGCTTGCTAGGGTGCGTTAACCTGGACCATGTGATGACATTTCCCAGGGCAAGAACCCGGAAGTTGAGTTTGGCGAGAATTACAAACATTCTGGGGTAAATTCGAGGAGGGCGGCTGAACCGGTCAGAGACACCACCTTGCAAAAGGGTCAGATCCAAATTCTCTGTTCCGAAGCTTCCAGAAAGATTGAAGAAGAGGCACAAAGACCCCGGCCCGCAGCGTGCCTTGGGTAAGCGACTCTTATTTCCCCGACCTGTCTACCCTTTTCTAGGATCTGTCTAAATCTCCATTTTACCGTAGGTTTGCTGCAAATCACTGGAGAAAATCACCTCTCACCGTAATTACCCAAGGGAAACCGGTCAAAGAGCTCATTGGCTTGTCTTGATTTCATATTCAGCATATCTAGAAGGACGGGTCACAGGAAGTTACTTTCTCAGTCTACCAGTGATTCCCAGAATCTCAGAAAGCATCGTGACCACACTTCTCGGTCTGCCAGTGTGTCCCCGAGTCTTCATCTGCCATTTATCTTCTGAGTCTGTATCTGCCAGTGTGACCCTATCTGTTAGTGTCTCACTCTGCCAGTGTGTCTGTGTCTCTCAGTTGACTATTGTGGCTTTGAATCTCATTCTGTTAGTGTGCCCTTGTTTCTCAGTCTGCCAAGCCATCCACATCAGCGAATATGTCTTGGTATCTCTGTCAGCCAATGCATTCCTGTCTCTCTGTACAATATCAGGACATCGCAAGAGGCATTGTTATTGCCGGGGCTGTGGGCACTGTCAATATTCTGACAAGAGTACTAAGCACTTGTGTTTTGTCATTAGCTGTATTCCTAATCAAGCTGTTCCAGTGCAGCTGCTACACTGACAATGTGGAAAATTGTCCAGTTATGTCTTGTGCACTCAGAGCAAGACAAACCAACTTGGCCAATTACAACACCTGACCTCCCCCAAAACACCCATCAGTCTCCTCTCGATCATCGATGAAGTGGTGGAATGTGTCATCAGTTGCCACCGTTATCAGCACAGAAAACGAACAGAGCATTAGATAGTTATTTGAAATTATAAAACATTGCATAATGTAAATTTTAAAAAAAGAGGCTGAAGATTCAATAGCCACATGGCACAAGTTTAAGGTGACTAACAAAAGAACACCATGAAAAGTTTTTTTTGCAATAACTGATTTGGGTTTGGAATGAATAGTCTCAGGGGCTGCTTTAAACAGAATCAATAGGTCAATTTAGGTCTAAAAATTGATAAATCTCCTGGCCCGATGGGCTACATCTTAGAGTTCTGAGGGAGGTGGCTGAGGAAATGGTGGAAGCGTTGGTTGTGATCTTTCAAAAGTCACTGGAGTCAGGGGAAGTCCCAGATGATTGGAAAATTGCTGTTGTAACCCTCCTGTTTAAAGAAGGATCCAGACAAAAGATAGAAAATTATAGGCCGATTAGCCTAACCTCCCTTGTTGGTAAAATTCTAGAATCCATCGTTAAGGATGAGATTTCTAAATTCTTGGAAGTGCAGGGTCGGATTAGAACAAGTCAGCATGGATTTGGTAAGGGGAGGTCGTGCCTGACAAACCTGCTAGAATTCTTTGAAGAGGTAACAAGTAGGTTAGACCAGGGAAACCCAGTGGATGTTATCTATCTAGACTTCCAAAAGGCCTTTGATAAGGTGCCTCACGGGAGGCTGCTGAATAAGGTGAGGGCCCATGGTGTTCGAGGTGAGTTACTGGCATGGATTGAGGATTGGCTGTCTGACAGAAGGCAGAGAGTTGGGATAAAAGGCTCTTTTTCGGAATGGCAACCGGTGACAAGTGGTGTGCCGCAGGGTTCAGTGTTGGGGCTGCAGCTGTTCACTTTATAGATTAATGATCTGGATGAAGGGACTGAGGGCATTCTGGCGAGGTTTGCCGATGATACAAAGTTGGGTGGACAGGCAGGTAGTACGGAGGAGGTGGGGAGGCTGCAGAATGATTTAGACAGTTTAGGAGAGTGGTCCAGGAAATGGCTGATGAAATTCAACGTGAGCAAATGCGAGGTCTTGCACTTTGGAAAAAAGAATACAGGCATGGACTATTCTCTGAACGGTGAGAAAATTCATAAAGCCGAAGTACAAAGGGATCTGGGAGTGCTAGTCCAGGATTTTCTAAAGGTTAACTTGCAGGTTGAGTCCATGATTAAGAAAGCGAATGGAATGTTGTCATTTATCTCAAGAGGGTTGGAATATAAAAGCAGTGATGTGCTTCTGAGACTTTATAAAGCTCTAGTTAGGCCCCATTTAGAATACTGTGTCCAATTTTGGGCCCCACACCTCAGGAAGGACAAACTGGCACTGGAGCGTGTCCGGCGGAGATTCACACGGACGATCCCTGGAATGGTAGGCCTGACATACGATGAACGGCTGAGGATCCTGGGATTGTATTCATTAGAGTTTAGAAGGTTGAGGGGAGATCTGATAGAAACTTACAAGATAATGCATGGCTTCGAAAGGGTGGACGCTGGGAAGTTGTTTCCGCTAGGTGGGGATACTAGGACCCATGGGCACAGCCTTAGAATTAGAGGGGGTCAATTTAGAACGGAAATGAGGAGACATTTCTTCAGCCAGAGAGTGGTGGGCCTGTGGAATTCATTGCCACGGAGTGCAGTGGAGGCCGGGACGTTAAATGTCTTCAAGGCAGAGATTGATAAGTTCTTGATCTCTCAAGGAATCAAGGGCTACGGGGAGAGTGCGGGTGAGTGGAGTTGAAATGCCCATCAGCCATGATTAAATGGCGGAATGGACTCGATGGGCCAAATGGCCTTCCTTCCACTCCTATGTCTTATGGTCTTATGGGCTAATATTTCTTTTCACAAGAGAACTGGAGAATTACTTGGAGAAAAGATTGAGGATGATAGTTAAGGAACAGGGAATAGGAATAACTGGATTGTTTGTCAGGAGCTGCCACAGACTTGATGAGCTAAATGGCTGTGCTATAATTTTCAATTTCATAAAATCCCTACAATGTGGAAACAAGGCATTTGGCCTAACACATCCACGCTGACTCTCTGAAGCATCCCACTCAGATCCATGCTCCTACCCTAAAACCCTGCATTTCCCATGGCTAACATACTTAACCTATACAGCCCTGAACACCAATAAACCTGCACATCTTTGGACTGTGGGAGGAAATCGGAGCACCTGGTGGAAAACCCACACAGATGCAGGGAGAACATGCAAACTGCACACAGACAACACCCGAGGGTGGAATCGAACCCAGGTCGCTGGTGCTGTGAGGCAATAGTGCTAACCACTGAGACACCATGCTGCCCAATGATTCAATGACAGTGCTATCAGATGCCACGTCCTCACCAATAATCCTCTCACCAGTGTTTCGTTAGGATTCCACCACGGGCATTTGGCTCCTGTTCACATTGCAGCTTTGCTCCAAACATGGATGAGGGCTGAATTCAAAAGGTAAGTTGAGAATGACTGCTCCTGACATTAAGGCAGCATATGACCAAGCATTGCATCAAGGACTCCTTCCTAAAAAGCATTTAATGGAGCACTCTCCATTAGTTGGAGTCCTACCTAGCACACAGAAGTACTGTTGTATTTGTTGGAGCCAATCGTCTTTGTTCTCAGACATCACTGAAGAAGCTCCTTGCTGGAGCCATTCCCAGGGCTACACTACAGGGTAGATATTTTCTAATCGACTTGTTCACACATCGAGGGGAGACAATGGCCTAATGGTATTATCACTGAACTGTTAATTCAGAGACCCAGGTAATGTTTTCAGGACCTGGGTTCAAATTCCACCGAGGCAGATGGTGGAGTTTGAATTCAATAAAAATCTGTAATTAAGAGTCTAATGATGACCTTGAAGCCATTGTCAAATATCGGGAAAAACCTATCTAGTTCATTAATGTCCTTGAGGGAGGAAAATTGCCATCTTTACCTGGTCTGGACTACATGTGACTGCAGACCCACAGCAATGCAGTTGACGCTTAACTGCCCCTAATGGGCAATTAGCGATGGGCAATAATGTTGATCTAGTCAGCCATGCCCTCATCCTGAGAATAATTTTTGTTTTAAAATTCATTTCAGACTTGGAGCAGGTAGGGCTTGGACTTGGTCCTCCTGGCTCAGAGCTAACACAAGCCCCCTGTAAGAGTCCTTGGCCAAAACATCTTCCGCTGTTTCATTGACTTTCCCTCCATCATAAGATCAAGCGTATAGAGGTGGTCACAAATGAGTGATGTTCAGTACCATTTGTAACTCCTCAGAAACAATCAGTGCCCACTTACAGCATGACCTGGACAATATTCTGGCTTAGACTGATAAATAGCAAATAATCTTTCTACTACAAGTGTAAGATTTCAAACGACAGAGAATCTGTACTCTTCCTCTCTTCACCCTCTGGCCATTGGTGTTCAATTGCTTTAACGCTACTGAATCAACATCCAGGGGTTACTAGTGACAAGAAACTGAACTGGACCAGCCATATAAACCATATAGCTTTGAGAGCAATCCAGAGCTGGGAAGTCTGCAGTGAATGACTCCCCTCCTGACCAGCCAAAACATCTCCGCATCTGTGGGTGCACCAAGACAGCACATTTCAGCAGGTCAAGGATGTGGTTCGTGACCACATGTTAGGGAAATTTTGTTTATTTAGCATGCATATCATCATTGAACCGTGCAATAGCCTTGCCAATGGCAAGATAGAGTTTTTTAAAGCCAGCCTTCGCTTTAGTCAGAGGACACTCCTTGACAATGTGAGCTGTTATTTGGTCTGCGTTGTAGAAGTGACCTTGATGGCCTTGGTTGGTTGGTGCTGGCTCCATTTCATTTCTAGTTCTTGGAAACACTGTGAGGTGTAATTTCAGGCACTTCAATGTGATTGGGCATGATACCAATTTGCAATTTATGTCACTATTTAGAACACACAAACATATGGGGCATAATCTTAAAATTGGAGCCGAGCCATTTAGAGTGCCATCGGGAAGCAATTCTTCACAAAGTTGGGGGTCAAATTCCGGAATTGTCTCCCTCAAAGAAGCTGTTGAGGCAGAAGTTCAATTGAACATTTTAGAATGGAGATTGACAGACTTTTGTTTTTTTTTTTCAAACTTTAATGGGATGTGGGCATTGCTGACAAGGCCAGTATTTGTTGCTGGCCCCTAAAAGTCCTTGAACTAATCAGTTTATTGGAAATATTTGGTGGAAATATTTGAAAGGCAACCTCATTCTTCTGGGTCAAGAATAGAATAAACCAGGGAAGGACAGCAGATTTTGTTCCTGAAAGTACATGAATGAAATTGATGACTTAGTCAATGATAATTATCATGGTCTCCACAATGATACCAGTTTTTAATTCCAGATTTTATTCATTGAATTTAAATTCCACCAACTGCCATGGTGGGGATTGAACCAGTGCCCAAAGAGTATGAGCCTGGGCCTCTGGATTACTCATCAAATTACACTCCCATTACACCAACTCCCCTTCAGACAAGGTATTAATAGATATAGAACCAAGGTGAATGGAGGGAGCTGAGATTCAGATTAAGCATGATTTGATTGATGAACAGAACAGGTTTGAGGGGCTGAATTGCCACCTGTTGTTCCTCTTTTTCCATTGAACAGCAGAATTTGCTTCTGCGAGCTATCATAATTTCATTTTGCTTCCATAATAAACAATAAATCAGGTTAAAATGAACAGTCACGTGGACAAATGTGAACTAACGCAGCAGCATGGATTTGATGAGGGTGAATAAATTATTCGAGTTGCTTCATGAGGTAACATAATGGGTAAATAAAATAATGCAATACATAGATAACTAGCTTGTCATTAAAGCTAAAGATCATGGATTAAAAGGGATAGTAGCATTCACCCTGTTAAGCTCTTTAAGAATCCTATATGTTTCAATGAGATCACCTCTCATTTTTCTAAACTCCAGTGAGTAGAGTCCCAACCTGTTGAGCCTTTGCTCATGAGACAATCCCTCCATACCTGGGATCATCCTAGTGAACTTTCTCTGAATTGCCTCCAATGAACTAATATCTTTCCTTTAAATAACAGGACCAAAACTGTTCACAGTACTGCAGATGTGGTCTCACCAATACCTTATACAATTATAGTAAAACTTCCCCACTCTTATAGACCAACCACCTTAAAATAAGAGCCAACATTTCATTAGCCTTCCTAATTACCTGGTGTGCCTGTGTGATAGCTTTCTGTGTTTTGTGCACAGGGTATGGAAGATTTTGAGTTATAAAGATAGGCTGGGATTTCTTTCAGTGGAGCATAGGAGTTTGAGAGGTGACCTTATAGAGTTTATAAAATCATGAAGGTTATGGATAAGTTTATTAGTGGGTGTCTTTTCCCAGACTAGGGCGCATGTTTTTAAGGTGAGGGGAGAAAGATTTAAAATAGACATGACGGGCAACTTTTTTTATGCAGAGAGTGGTTTGTGTGTGGAATGAACTTCCAGAGGAAGTAGTGGATGTGAGCGCAGTTACAATGTTTAAAAGACATTTGGATAAGTCCATGAATAAGTTTGGAGGGATATGAGTCAGGAGCAGGCAGGTGGGACTAGTTTAGTTTGGGTTTACGTTCAACATTGACTGGTTGGACTGAAGGGTCTGTTTCCATGCTGTATGACTGAGCGAATCTAGGTGCCCCTGAGTTTCTTCTGTGTTGCAGCTTTTTGCAGTGTTTCTCCTTTTAAATAATGCTGTTTTTTTTTTGTTCTCCCTTCCTTCTAAAATAGACAACTGCATATTTTCCCACATTAGACTCTTTTGCCCACTTATTTAACCTATCTATACCTCTCTGTAAATTATTTGTCTCCCTCTCACAACCTGCCTTTCCACCTAATTTTGTGTTGTCTGCAAATTTGGCTACAGAACATTCATTTCTTTCTTCCTTCAAAGTCATTAACATATTTTTTTAAACAATTGTGGTCTGATCTCTGTGGAACCCCATTAGTCACAGGTTACCAAACTGAAAAACAACTTTTTCCCCACTTGCTGTTTCCTGCTCATTAGCCAACTCTCTGTCCATGCCAACAACACTGTGAGTTATGATTTAACCTTTTGTGAAGTACCTTGTGGAACGTCTTCTTGAAGTCCAAATACAACCCATCTGCTGGTTTCCCTCTATCCACTCGATGTGAAACTTCCTAGAAAATCTCTCCTAAATTAATCAGATACAATTTTCCTGTCACAAGGCCCTGCTTACTCTCTATGTTTCGATTATGATTTTCCAAGTCTTCTGCTATTATTTGCTTATTAATTGATTCCAATACTTTTCCAACAACAAATGTTAGGCTAATTGGCCTCTAGTTACCTGCTTTTTGCCTCCCTCCATTTTTGAATAGGGGTGCTACATTGACAGTTTTCCAATCCTCTGGCACTTCTCCAGAATCCAAGAATTTTTGGAAAATTAAAACCAATGTGTCCACTATCTCAGTAGCTACTTTTCTTTGGCATTCTTGGAAGCAAGCCATCAGGGCCAGCGCACCTATCTGCCTTCAACTCTTTTAGCTTATCTAATACTACTCTTCTTGTGAAGTATCTTCTTCCACTGCAAGACTGATGCAAAATATCTGCTTATTTCCTGTACCATTTCCTGCCTTTCCAGTAACCATCTCCCCAGATTAATTTTCTAAGGGACCTACATTCACTTTGACACATTGCTTCCTTTTTCTATGTTTAAAGAAGCTCTTACTGTCAGTTTTTATATTCTCGCTATTTTGCTGTCATAGTATGGACTGAAGTTCCCCAGGGTTCGTGCCGAGATCCCTGTTTCCTTAATATAATGATCCAGACTTGGGCGTGCAGGGCACAATTTCAAAATTTATGGATGACACAAAACCTGCAAGTACCGTCAGCGATAACAAGAAATGATTTCTGAAGAAGGGTCTCGACCCGAAACGTCAGCCTTCCTGCTCCTCTGATGCTGCCTGGCCTGCTGTGTTCATCCAGCTCTACACCTTGTTATCTCAGCTTCTCCAGCATCGGCAGTTCCTACTATCTCCAAGTATATGTGAGGAGGATAGTGATGGGCTACAATAGGGCATCAGTGGTGGAATGGGTAGAATAGTACAGATAAAATCTAACACATAATGTGAATCATTAACTTTTGGAAAGAAAAATGATCAGAGAATACAAAATGTATGGTCAAGTTTAAAAGAACTTGAGGAGTAGAAGGATCTGGGTGTATGCGTACAAATCAGGACTCATTGAAAAGTTGTTAATAAAGGACACGATCCTGGGCTTAATAATTGGAAGCATTGTGTAAAAAATCAAGGAAATTATGTTTAACACGTATAGAGCACTAATATGGCCTCAACTGAAGTCCAGTGTTCAATTCTTGGCATTGATTTTTAGGAAGGATTCATTGGCAAGGGCGAAGATAAGATTCACATGAATGGTTCCGGGATTGAGGAACTTGAGTCCTGTGGAGATTAGTGAAAATGGGACTGTTCCTCATTGAGAAGAAGTGTTTGAGAGGAAATTCGATTGAAGTATTCAGATTCATGATGGATTTCAACAGAAGAAGGCAGAATGTTCCCATGGGGCATGGGCAGAAATGTTGAGAACCAAAGAATACCAATTTAAGTGATTAGCAAAGGAAAACAACATATATGCAACATATAGTTCAGATTTGATGTGTGCTGTTTGAGAGCATGGTGGAGGTAGATTCAAATGCCATTGTGACAGAAAATGACAAATATTTGCAGGTTTAATAGGGAAATGATGGGGAAGTGAGATTTGGTGACTTGCTGTTGGATACAACCGGTTGAATGGGCTCCTGCACTGTACGTAGGGGTGGAGGTTAGATAGACCTTAGGTTTAGGGTAAAAGTTCAGCACAACATCGTGGGCCGAAGGGCCTGTACTGTGCTGTATTGTTCTATGTTCTATAATAGTTCTGTTATTCCAGTTATTCCAGAGAGTTTCCTTTGAATCTTGTTCTGTTTAGACTGGTAGTGCAACAGAGTTCTTGGTGCATATATTGTGTTCAAGGGTGCAGGCTCACATCACCAAAATCTATTGGTACAAAGTTCCCTGTATTGCTGATCACAACTTAGTGTTACTACCCTACTCTTTCGACTGAACTGTGCAGAGATGGTGGCCATAAGGTATGTGCTTGTATGCCTACATGCATTTGTCAGTGATATTCTTGCCACCAACACAGAAGATTGTGAATCACCAAAACAGAGAACTGAAAATATGATATAGGCTGACAAGCTCCACTTTAGGCATGCTGCAGTGTTGGAGGGTCAGTACTGATGGAACGCTACATTGTCGGAGTCAGTAATTGCATTGTCACTGTTTCGTTCTCTGTCGCATTTTCCTTTCCTCCTATTTTGGCAGTATTTATCATCTTACTTTTCTCTTGCATGGTAGGTAGTATTCGGGCTGAGCCTGTCCAGTCTATAACGGCAATATTCTTTTCCTCTCTCTCCTCTTCATCTTTTTTCTTTTTCTTTTTCTTTTTCTTTTCATTTTCTTCATCTTCCTGACTTTACGGGGAGGCCAAAGCAACATGTCACTAGTGACTCCTGGCTCATAGGTCTGATGGATGGTCTCCTGTCATGTGGCGGGGCATCGACAGCAGTGATGGCGGAGTGGGGACTCCTGGCTTCATAGACCTGATGCTTGGACTCCTGGAATCGGTGGGGTGACGGAACATGAACTCCTGGCACAGCAGTGGGGCATTGGCTGCAGTGATGGCAGAGTGGGAACTCCTGGCTTCGCGAGGCACGATTCGTGGACTCCTGGAATCGGCGGTAGTGCAATAGAGCAGGCTGCAGAGGAGAACACTTGGTGCATGTATTGTGTTCATGGGTGCAGACTGTCATCCCTAAAAACTATTAGCACCACATTCCCTATCTCGCTGACCACAACATACTGTTATTACCCGACTGTTTCGACTGAATTGTGTTGGTGTCAGTGCCTGGAGTGGGGTTTTCTGGCTTTGGTAGGCCCGGAGAGGAGACCTTACAAAAGCCCCGGAGCTAGGTTTGGGATCCCGGCCGAAGAAGATGAACTCTGTTTAAATATTTTCTTTTTATTCTTTTGTATCTCAAAATGGCACCGGATTGTGGCGACGGGACACTTTTCACTGTATCTTCCTCGATGTATGTGACAGTAAATCAGATATTCATGTTTTTCATCTTGCCCCTTTAATATGGTGCTTCATTTCTTAACGTTGTAACTCTATATTCTGCATTTTGTTCTATCACCCTGATGTACTTACATAAGGTGTGATTTGCCTGGATAGCGCACAAAATAATAACTTTTGCTATATCTCAGTACATGTAACAAAAATAAACCAAATCAAATAATTTACGTCTCTCTACCCTGTGTCCCTCCACATATTTGAGAAAAATTTCCTGCACTTAACCCTCCCTGTCTCTGCCACTCTTTCTCGCTCTGCCAATCACTCTGTCTCAGCCCTTGCTGCACCGTCTCTCGCTCGCCCCGTCTGCCATGCTGTCACACTTTCTATCTGCCTCTGTCATCCTGTCTCTGTCTCCTTCTCCTGTACATGTGGTACAGGTTCTGACACACAGCTCTCACTTCACCCATCCTTCTGTGAAGAAGTAGGATTCTGGTTGTTAATGGAGATAGTTGTGTAGTGGACCTCTGTGCAGGCAGTGGTAATTTTAACCCTTTATCACTGCTTTCTGTCATTCTTCTCTGTACTTACTCCCAATTCAAACTCCACTGTGAACACAATGTGAATAGAATGTGTTGTAAACAGAGTAAAAAGTTTCCTTTGTTCAGGATCCATTCCTTTAGATTGTAAATTGTCTGTCATTCTAATATTTAAGAAAGATAAAAAATATCCAGTGAACGATAACCCAATATCCGTCATCAGGAAATCGCCAGATTCTGTACTTACAGATAAGTTGATTGAATGTTTTGAAAATTTCCAGCTGTGCGGAGAGGCCCAACATGGATTTGCACAAGAGTCTGGAAAATAATCAAAAATACTAATTGAATGCTGGGCTTTGTATCTCAAGGACTGGAAGAAGAGGGAGTCTTGCTTCAGCTATACAAAGGAAGGATACTTTAGCATTGATGTGAATGCAGCATAGATATACCAGAATAGCACGTGCACCCCAAGAATTAAATTTGAGGAAAGATTTGCCAATCACAAGTGTGACGCTGCAGAAAGAGACCATTTGGCCCAGACCAACTGCTTGCACCAGTTTAAGAGTTGGGTTTTGTTTTGCCCAGAATTAAGAACTTTAAGGTGTGATTTGATCATGGGCTTTGTGGTATTCGGGGAAACAGCTCAGGTAGATTCTAAGAAATTATTTCTGCCAAAGATGGAAGGTCTAGCTTTTGTGGGCACGGTCTAAAGATGAGGATCAGACCTTTCAGAGGAGAAGTGAGGAAACATCTCTTTACACAGATGGTGATGGAAGTTTGGGACTCTTAGATGTGCAGATGGAAATTATGCTCTTGTTAAAATTTGAAGATAAAATTGTGAATATAAGTTAAGTCTGAAATTGACATTTTTTTCTTTTGTTTATCAGAGATTGTCAGGGGCACAGACCAAAATGAGATGTGATCTCTGTGAATGGCAGGTCATGTGAATGGCAGATCAAAGTGATGAATTGTCCTGCTTCTGTTCCTGTTCTTGGACCAGTTTTCTACATACCTGTTTCTCTCCATGCTGTTTCATTGTCCTTTCCATTATTTATCAAGAACTAGGTTAAAAAAATTCAAAGGGATGAACAGAATTCATCCAGAACTGGAGATTTATGAAATCCTAGCTTTGTCTGAAAGACTAGTTTGTTTATCAGCGGTGTTGAGTTGTTGATAGGCCGTGACCCCTTTGTCACTGAATCCAGCTGTGCACTTGGTGTGACAAAGTTGCCCTCTGCTTTGAACATCCTGTCAGAAATTCTCCCAATGTTTTCTGAAAGATTTAATTGAGGCAAAGGTTCATGGTAAACAGCCTGTTTTTTTTTTGTGCTGCATATTCATACCTGCTTGAGCTTTAGTGATGACAATCTTAAAGCATTCCTCTTTACCACTGGTGACTGCAGTGTCTGACCCGTTATCAACCCACCCAAACAAAACAGAATTTACAGAGAGCAAAGAGGAAACATCACTGCATAAAACAGGACTATAGAGAATTCAGTGATTCTTTAACCAGCTTCAATTTCTCTGTTGAACTGAGTGTGTGTGTCATCTTATTTGTCAGTGTTATGGCTGAGTGGGTCAGTGATTTCATTGAAGAGTGGTGACTTATTCACTGTTTTGATTGTTATAATTTCCCTCCTGTAACTGAACCATCAGTGGTTAGAGAGGTTAATTCTCCATCAGGTTAGTTACCATGGAACTCCACTCTAGGTATTTGAACGGTGAAATGCGGATCGAGTGTTAGAACTGAAAGTGAATTCTGATGAGCTAAATTACAAGGGCAACAAGCAAACTGCAGAAGTTGAAATGAAAGAAACAACGTACATTGATGTGGAATTATCACAACCGCTAGATTTCTTAAAGTGCTTTATATTGGAATCATAGACTCATAAAGCACAGAAATAGGCAGTTCACCCCAAGCATTCATGCTGGCCAGGTTTCCTATATGAACTAGTCCATTTGCCTGCATTTGGCCTATATCCCTCTAAACCTTTCCTATCCATGTACCCGCCTAAATGTCTTTTAAATGTTGTAATTGTATCCCCCTCTACTACTTTCTTCTGGCAGCTCGTTCCATATACGCACAGCCCTCTGTGAAAAAGTTGCTGTCAGATCCCTTCGAAGTCTTTTTCCTCTCCCGTTAAAAATATGCCCCTAGTTTTGGACTCCTCGACTGTGAGGAAAAGACCTTGGCTTTACACCTTATCTATGCCTGTCATGATTTTATGAACGACTATAACGTCAACCCTCGGCCTCCTATACATCAATGGAAAAAAGTCCCATCCTATCCAACCTCTCATGATAACTCAAACCTTTCAGTCTTGATAACATCCTTATACATCTTTTTTTTTTTACACCTTTCCAGTGTAGTGAGACTATGACTTCAAGGGGTGCATTTTGTCTTTCTCTCTAAATGAAGAGAGGTTGAGACGGACGTACTGAGTGGTCTGTTCCAAGCCAATCAAGTAAACAGGTTGTGAGGTCGTGGGGGTTTTTATTTTAAAAGTTGGAACAGTAGAAGCTGAATGAATTAGTGGAATCAGGCTCCAACAGAATGAGAGTTTTGGTTTAGCTTTCAGTAATTGTTGGGGTTTTGAAGTTGGCTCTCTCTCTCTCTCTTTCTCTTTCTCTCTCTCTCTCTCTCTCATGTACTCTGACACACACATTCACATTCACACTCTCTCCTAGAATTTTCCTTCTGTGCTACACGAGAAGCTTGTGTTCTTTCTGCTGCAAGAATTGCACATGATACAATCTGTTTGAATTTTGGTTTGCACGGGTGTGTTTACAGAATGTTACTATATTGGAACTATTGCTGTTTCCAGTTAAAAATCCATTATTCTGTTAAGTCTTCCAATAGAGTTAAAGTTATACCAATTCTTTTCTTTATCTGTATTTTAACTGTAGGGTAAGAATAAAGTCAAGTCGTGTACCCAATCGAATTACATCTGGAACACTGCACCATTCACTTGTATTTAAATAAGCTAAAAGTTAGGGTCGAGGTTGTCTCCTTGATATATTTAAGAGGGGTTTGGCCTGGTCCATAACACTAGTTTAATAACATCCTTGCTATAGCAGAGTGACCAGAATTGTACACGGTATTCCAACATGCCTTACCAATGTCTTGTACAGGTCTAATGTGACCTACCAACTCCTGTGCTCAGTGCTCTGACTGATGAAGGCAAGCGTGTGAAACATCATCTTCACCACCCCTTGTCTATCAGTGATGCCCCTTTCAAAGAACTTGCACTAATGCATCTTCTATCCGCCTCCCCCTCTCTCCCTATTTATTTCAGAACCCTCTTCCCCTCCCCCATTTCTGATGAAGGATCTAAGCCCGAAACGTCAAGTTTTCCTGCTCCTATGATGCTGCTTGGCCTGCTGTGTTCATCCAGCTCCACACCTTGTTATCTCGGATTCTCCAGCATCTGCAGTACCTCTTATCTCTGCACTAATGCAGTTCTTTTTGAATTGTAGTCTTCAACATTAGGTAGGAAAAGCAACAGTCAATCTGCACATGACAAAATCCCTCAAACAATAATGTGATAACCAGATGATTATGTTGATTGAGGGATGACTATTGGCCAGGACACTGGGAAGTGCTCCCTGTTCTTCATCAAAATAGTGCCACTGGATCTTTCACATCTACCTGAGCAGAAGTAGGTCCTCGGTTTGAAGTCTCTCAAAAGTGTCGTGCTCTTGTTGGCTTCGATGTTTGTGCTTAAGCCCCAGAGTAGGATTTGTACCTGGAACCTTGTGATACACAGGCAAATGTGCTACCGACTCAATCAAGGCGGATACAAAGTTTATGCTTTGGGATTCTGTGAAATAGAAGAGTGCATTTGGACTCGGGAATTAGTTGAATTGTGCACTCTGAGAAAATACAATGTTCGTGACAGTCGCTGGAAAGAAAGCAGAGCAAAAACTAACACTTCAATAAAATAGAAGGTACTGTGTAGCTGAGGACAGGTCAGTTGCAGGTCAAGCTAAATATGTACCTCCGCTCTCAAGTTGCTATCAGAGCCACCATCAATCATGTCGCACAAGCAACAATCCTAAACAGAACAGGGGAGTCAATTAATGTTTTGGTTGACTGCTAGATTTTAGTGTGAAGGAAATGAGTGGAGCAACCCAGAGCAGTGTATTCCTCAACTCTTCTGCCTGCTCTCTATCCTAGCTCCTCTAAAGAGAAATAAGTTCTTAATGTGTATCCAGTAAACAGGGGTAGATTCACTCATTCAGACTGCACATTCCCTGTTAAAATATTGATCTATCTCTTGGACCATTTGTTAAGTTTCTTTTTATTTTAGGTTCAGTAGAGAATCCAAGATGAAAAATCATGGAATAATGTTGTGTCATGGTAGTATCACTGAACTAATAAACCAGAAGTCCAGCCTAATGCTCTCGAGACTTGGTTCAAAACCCACTTTTGCAACTGATAGGAGTTGCATTCAATAAATAAAACTCTACAATTTAAAGGATGAAGTTGAAAGTGAGTCAGTAATGGTGACTAAGAAATTAACATTGTTGTGAAAAAAATTCTGATGTCTTTTGAGGAAGGAAATCTGCCGTCCTTATCTCGTTTGGCCTAGATGCGACTCTGGATTCTCAAAAATATGATGTGATTATCAACTGCCCTCTAGAATGGCCACTCATTCAAAGGTATTTTGGGAGGGTTAACAAATGTTCCTAGCAGTGCCCAAATCCCATGTTCCTGAACTTGTGCACAGATTGATTAGCTCTGGAACGAAAAGCAGTGATGGTGCCCTCAAGTGCTCTGTCACCAGAGAGTGGTTTAAATGTGGCACTTGCTATCTCATACAATAAATGAGATGAATCATATTAACCTAAATAAACATATAAGGGTAAAAGGAATAGAAGGATACTCTGAAAAGATGAATATGAAGAGGGGTGGGAGGAGGCTCATGTGGGACTCTCATAAACCACCTGAGCCAAACGGCGTGTTACTGTGGTACACATATGGTGTGACAATTTTAAAGTTATTCTCTGCGAGTTCATTGCTGTAAATAGTTGATCAGGTTTCTAAAGAGACTACTCAATTGGACTCTGACAGAGAGAAACAATGAGATGGTTTGAGAGAGAGCCAGGGTTACTGGCTATGCTGAGGTGGAGGGGAAGAAGGTTGTTAACAGGGTTAGGGTGTCAATTGGTCAATGTGTCGCTGGGCAAGTCTGATGAATGTATAGAGTGATGGGGAAAAGGCAGGAGGATAGCATTAAGTGAATTGCTATTTTGAAGAACTGCTGCAGACACTTTGGGCTGAATAGCCTTCTTTTGCACTCTAACAATTCTTTGATTTTGTGAAGCATTCTTATGCTGTTATTCTGTAAATGGGGGAATGTCAGTTGCAAGTTGTCTTGTGGTTTGGTGGCTTTCTCTCGTCTCGCATCAGAAGGTAAAAAGAATTGTCCACTTTGGTCTTTTGGCCTGCTCCCATTTCATATTGGAGTTCCTGACTGGCAGTTTCCGCTTCCTGTAAACTCTGCTCCCTGAGTTTATGTACAAATTAATTCTAGTTCCAAAGCTAATGACAGGCTGTCACTGTGAAATGCTCTAGCGGTGCAGGTGCCCAGTTCTTGCAGTACAGAGTCAGCTACTCTTGTCTGCCAAGGATATTTCCTGACGGCCTTCAGGCTGAACCTCTTTGTTTTCCAGTCTGAGTCTAAAGCTGCCAAGCCTGATAAGACCAGATTACATCCTGAACAGCAGCTCATTCCATTCCAGCCTCTCCATGTCTACTCAGGTGGTTGTATAATTATTTGGAAAAAGAGCAGGGGAATGTCTGCCTGGTGTTGATATTGTATCACTGAAATAGATTATTTGCACACTGACGTTTCTGGAATCCTGCTGTGCATAAACTGGCCATTGTGTTTCCTGAAATGTGGTAGTGACTTCAAAAACCACGTAATGTAAACACTTTGGGTCACTCTGAGGTCACAAAATGCTCTTTAAAAATCCAAGCCTTTTGGTTTATGTTGTTGCTATTTTCTGGAATGACAGATCATCCGGCGCAGCACAGTATGGAAGTGTTGTGATAAATTCAAAAACTGCTCTCTGTTCTTTAATGGCATGAAGTTCTGACAGTCTAGGATGTCATTGGAAGGGCTTCTTCAGTGCATTTCAATGACAGACAAGCAGTGTGTCCAACAGTTATCTTTGCTGTTGCTGGAAGCTTGAGTACTTGGTCATGTATTCGTCAAGACTTGGCAGCATGTTACCTTTGAGACTGACGCATGTCTGTTTGGATTGGGCCTTTCCTCTGTATTAAATCCAGTCGCCGGCCATGCATGCTGACCTCCACATGGATATTTGTACTCAGCCATTCAGTGCCTTGTTATAGTCAACCCTTTAGTTTGGGAATCTGTTACCATCCTAAACTTACCTGCTGATGGTTATAGTGATGTGAATTTGGATTGCTCCAGTTTCTATCCCCAGGTTATGTTGATTGGTCTCTCCCAGCACATAGTGAAGCCGTTCAGTCTGTTATACCAGTGCCAATCCTCTTTGTATGATCTGTTGATTCCTATTTTCTACGCAGTCAAATGCCCCATCATTTTTTAAACTATTCTTTCACTCATGACTTGTTTATGTAAGATTTTGCAGTTCCCTTTAATGTTAGTCGCTGATATTCCCCTCTTCATCCTCTTTGTATCATTTTTCAATTTCCTTTATCGTTCTGTATCCTGATTAGTTTTCAATTGGTTTCTGCTGTTTATCATAAAATTCCTTCTCTCTCTTTTTATATTAAACTCTATTTACTTTGTCATCCTGGGAGCTCTATTTTTGGATGCCCCCAATTTATATCTCCTTGAGAATATGTCTCGCTTGAGCTCAAAATATCCTTGCCTTGAGGGTCTGCCAATGTTCATCCACTTTTCTCTAACCACTGTTCCTTTTGTCACACTCTGTGCTAGAACACTTCTCAAATTGGTCAAATTGGCTCTATTCCTATTTGATATTTTTTACCTCTAATTTTCTTTGTCTCGTTTCTCAACTAGATTGAACCTATTTATATTCCGATCACCGTTATCCAGTTACTACCACAGAGAAGCATATTTCACTTATCCTATTTCACTTCCTGGAACTAGGTCAAACACTGCTTGTGTCCTCATTGGGCCAGAACCACATAGATTAAGGAAATTCTCCTGTACAGGATTGAAGCAATTATCATTTCCTACTTGCCCGTTACTCTGGTTTAGTCTGAAAAGAAAAGGAGGATAATTGGAATCTCATAGTATTACTAATAGAACAGAAGAATCCATGGAATTCCTACAGTGTGGAATCAGGCCATTCAGTCCATAGAGTCCACACTGACCCTCTGAAGAGCATCCAGACCACCCCCCCCCCTCTCTGTCCCTTTCCTATCTCTGTAACTATGCATTTTGCATGGCTAATCCGCCTAGCCTGCACATCCCCGGACACTATGGGCAAATTCAGCATGGCCAACCCACCCTAACCTGCATATCTTTGGACTGTGGGAGGAAACTGGAACACCTGGAGGAAACCCACACAGACCCCTGTGCAAACTCCACACAGACTCGAGCCCCAGTGCTTGGTGCTGTAAAGCAGCAGTGCTAACCAATGAGCCACCGTGCTGCCCCGTGGCAATAATAATAATATTACATTTGCTATGAAATAGTTTGAGAAATGTAATAGTACTATCATACAGATCAGATCCATTAATTGCTCGTTATGAGGGTGTACTGTAAACACCTAGCAAAATAACAGCTGTTTCTCTCTATTCCTTAGCACTAATAGATTATTGACATGTATTTTGCCCCTTGTTAAATGGTAAACGTTATAGAAATCAGACAATGTAGAAAGTAGGTGCAGGAGTAGGACGTTCTGCCCACAAAGCCCAGTTGCCAATCAACATGCTCATGACTAATCCTCTATCTCAACATCACACTAAGCTCTCTCTCCAGACCCTTTATTGCCATTAGCCTCTAGAAATCTATTTCTTTCTTAAATATATTCAGTGACTTGGCCTCCACAATGTTCTGTGGTAGAGAATTCCACATGTACAGCACCCTATGAGAGAAGAAATTTTACCTTATCCTAGTCCACAATGGTTTAATGCATACTCTGCAGCCATGACCTCTAGCTTTCGACGACACGCTAGAGGAAACACCATTCCTTTATCCAATCTGTCCAGCTGTTTGAGAAGTCTGTTTGTTTCAATGAGACTCTCCTCCTATTCATCTAAACTCCAATGAAGGCACGTCCACTTGACCCGATCTTTCCTCTGATAATAAATATGCCAATCCAGGAATCAATATAGTGAACCTTTGCTGTACTCCCTTTACAGGAAATATATCTTACTTTGGGTAAGGAGATAAAAACTGCACATACAACTCCATGTGTTGGTTCACCAAGGCCCCGTACAACTGCACTAAGACTTCCTTGCTCCTGTACTGAAACCATCTTGTAAAGAAGGCCAACATAGCATTTGCTTTCCTACTGCTTGCTGCACCTGCATGTTTGATTTCAGTGACTGTCTGGTGTCCTTGTACAGCAGTGTTCCTTCTAAGCAGCCACTGGGAAGCTCTGCATATGTCAGTTGGCATGTTGATGCGTTGCTTCTGCTTCTGGAAGCCATTGCCATGCATGAACATCAGAGGTCTGCACAGCAGCCAAGAAATTACAGGGAATGTTGCACCTAGGGTCCCTATGTACATCAACGTTTTCCAATCTTTCTCCATTGCCATTCTCTACCAAAATGGCCAACTTCACACTGATTGACATTATACTGCATCTCCCAGGCATTTGTCCATTCACTCAACTTGTCTAAATCACCCTGAACCTCTCTATATACTCCTCATCCCTCAATCCCACCTAATTTTGTGTCATTAGCAAAACTGGAAAGATATTTGCTTCCCTCCATCCAGATTGTTGACATACATTATGAATAGCTATAGCCAAGCAATGATCTCTGTCATACCCTACTAGTCACTACAGTCCACTCCGAAAGAGTACCATTTATGCGTGTCCTGTGTTTTCTGTTTGCGAACCCGTTCTCAGTTGATACCACAACCTTATTTCTAGTCCTCTGTCCTTTGACTTTGCTATGATTTTATGTGGAATTTTATTAAAGGTCTTCCAAAAATCCAAATACACCACATCCACTGGTTCTCCCTCATCTGTTCTACTGGTTATGTCCTCAAAAAAACTCCAGTAGGTTTGTCAAAGATTTTTTTTTTTCAAAAATCCATGCTGATTTTTTTTTTGTGATCCTGTTGATATTTTCTAGTATTCTGTTACTACATCCTTTACAATAAACTCCAGCATTTTCCCCACTATTGATGTTTGCATAATAGGTCTCTAGTTCCTGGTTTCCTCCCTTCCTCCTTTTTTTAAATATTGGGGTTGCATTTGCCACCCACCAATAGACCGAGATTGTTCCAAAATCTAGAATTTTGGAACATAACGTTTGATATCCACTGTTCCCATTGCTACTTTCTTTAGACCCTGGGATGTAGCTTCAGACAATGAGGGTGTATCAGGTTTCAGTCCTGTTAATTTCTCCAGCACTTTTTAAAACTAATATTAAGCTCCTTTAATCCTTCTTTCACAATGTAAACATGCTTCCAGAGCATTTCTGGAAAATTATTTGTGCCTTCTGTGAAGTAAGAATTGAAGAAGTGTTCTTCTAATCAAGGCAACCACACCCCCTCCTGTCTTTTCCACTTCCTTATCCTTCCTGAATATATTATAGAACCCATTCCTGCCCATTTTAAAGCCAGGTTGCCGCTGAGGAAGGTGGTGGTGTCGTGGCATTGTAAATGTTACCAGACTTAGCAATCTGGATTGCCGGCCACTGCTGTTCAAATCTCACCAGATTGGCTCACAAGATTAAATTCAATCAATAAACCTGGAATGCAAAGCTTCTCTTGATATTTGTGGTGGTGAAACTGTCATTAATTTTACTGAAAGCCCACATTGTTTACTATAGGGAAGGAAATCTGCCCATCCTGCACACGTGATTCCAGATTCACAGCAATCTCTTTGACTATTTGTACCCTCTGAAATGTCTCAGCAAGTCACTCACTTCAAGGGTATTTATAGAATGGCAATAAATACTAGCCTTGCCAGTGGTGACTCCCATGAAAGAGTAAAAAGTAACTCATCTTGTTTGTAACACTGCGCGGATTAACACAAATATATTAACGTTAGGCTAATTGCCTTTGCACTTCAGCTTCCATCTAATCCTTTCACTTTCTACCTATTCTTTCTTCACTTGCTCCTTGTCTCATAGTTTACTTCTCTCATCACTGCTGCTCTCTCCTGATTGCTGTTTCTCTGTCAATAAACGTTTCAACTTGCCCCCCCAGCATTGGGTAACCTTCCTGTGAGGACAGTGATCTCAGGAACGACAACAACCCTTAAATTTATTTAACACCTTTAAGTTATAAAACATCCTAACGCACTTCACGGGTACGACCAAACAGAATTTAACACTGGGCTGCATAAGGAAATTTTAGGACAAGTGACCCAGAGGTTGGTCAAAGAGCTATGTTTAAGGAATGGCAGAAAAGATGAAATGTCAAAGAGACTTTGGGAAGAAATTTAAGAGCTCAGGGCCATGCGCCAGCAAATGGGACCTGTTAAGTTTGGAATACCTGGTTGGTATGGATGAGTTAGACTGAAGGGTCTAATTCCATGCTGAATGCCTGTATGACTCTATGAAGGCATGACAGCCATGTGGAATGATTAGAATTTGAGGAATGCAGAGGGCTGTTGGTGATTATAGAGAGCCTTGGGGATATTCCATGAAGGGTTTTGAAAACATGAATAAAATATTGTAATTGAGGTGTTGTTTCACTAGAAGCCAGTGCAGGTCAACATTCAACGGGGGCAAACACAACTTATTTAAACAAATGTTCATGTTTTAAAAGAAATGATCAAAGGATTTGCATTTACACAGCACTTTTCCCTAAGACATAACAAAGCCCTGTGCAGCCAGTGAAATACATATGAAGTAGCGCCATGTAAGAAATGTAGCAGCCCGTTTGCACACAGCAAGATCCTGCCCACATCAATGTTATAATGATCAGATAATCTGTGCCTTTGTGAATCAGAATTCGTCTGACGACAGGAAGATGGAAACATATAAAATGTGATCATTCCATATGATTGTGGTTGATCATCCAACTCAGTACCCTGTTCCTGCTTTTGCTCCATGCCCTTTGATCCCTTTAGCCCCAAGAACTAAATTTATATCCTTCTTAAAAGCGTTCAGTGTTTTGGCCTCAATTGATTTCTGTGGCAGAGAATTCTACAGGCTCATCACTCTCTGGGTGAAGAAATTTTCTCCCCATAGTGGTCCTAAATGCTCTAATCCATTTCTTTAAACTGTGAGCCCTGGTTCCGGATTCCCTAGTTGTTGGGAACATCCAATCTTCTAAACTCCACTGAATATAATCTCTATATATCTCTGATCCAGTCTCTCTTCACGTATCAGTAATGCTTCCCTGGAACCAGTCTGGTAAACCTTTGTTGCACTCCTACCATAGCCAGAACATCCTTCTTCAGATAAAGAGACCAAAACTGCACACTATACTCAGGTCCACCCTCACCAAGGCCCTGTTCAATTGCTGAAAGACATCCATGCACCTATACTCAATCCTCTCATGATGAAAGCCAACATAGCACTTGCTTTCTTCACCATCTGCTGCAAAAGCAATCTTACTTTCAGCAAATAGTGTACAAGGGCACCCGAGTCTCCTTGCATCTCCCTCTTTACCAATCTCTTGCCCCTCAGATAATAATCCACTCTCCTGTTTTTGCAACCAAAGTGGATAATCTTACTTTTATCTACATTAAAGGTCATCAGCCACGTATTCGCCTACTCTGTCAACTTATCTAAATCAGACTGAGGGCTCCTCTGCATCCTCCTCAGTTTGCCTTCCCATTGAGCTTTGTATTGGAAGATCATCAATCTGAAACATTAACTCTTTCTCACTCCACAGATGCTGTCATAACTGCTGAGCAATTTCTGTTTTTATAACATAAGATAACATTCTGTTTTAGCAAGGTCAGAATCGTGGGATTTATGATTGTTGATTTGGTATTTGGAGCATATTTGAATTCTGGACTCTATGAAGGAAGCAGTTGAAAGGCATTTAACTTGGCATCAACTCAAACCAAACTGAGGTTTATAAGAAAGCATGTTTGGCCAACTATACTGCAACTTCTGAGAAATATTCATGTGATGTGAACGTTGCCAGGAAGGTTGACATATATTGTCCATCCTGAATTGCCTAGTTGATACGTGCTTTTCGCAGTCTATGATCTGGTCAGCATTGTCCACGCAGGTCCTTTGTAAAAGCAACTCTCCTAGGCCTGCTCCCCTGGCCTTTCCTTGTGCTCTTGCAAGTTTTTTTTTCTAATCAGATAATTACCTAATTCTGTTTCGATAGTGTGAATGGTACAGATTCAATTGAGACTTTCAGGCACTGCATTCCAGATCCTAACCACCCACCCTGTTGAAAAGTTTTTCTTACATTGCTTCTGGTGCTTTTTTGAACTTCTTTCAGTTGGTGCTGTCTTGTTCTCAACATTTCTGCCAGAGGAAACGGTTTCTCCTTATCTATTCTGTCCAGACCACCAAGAATTTGAATGTCTCTACCAAATTCCCTCTCAACTTTCTCCAATCTGTTCACATAACCGAAGTTCCTCATGCCCGGAAACATCCTTTTAAGTATTTTTTGCAATCTCTCTCTCTCTCTCTCTCTCTCTCTCTCGCTCACTTCCCCCACACCCCGCACCACCCAACTTTCTCATCATTTACGTTTCTCAGTGGCCACATTTATTGTGTTAGTCTTTGCTTCCTTCCTCACAGCTGTTTTACAATTACAATTTCCATGCAACTCCTGCATCATTCTGCATTTCTGTCTTTTCCCTCTTGCCTCCACAGTAGTCTACGATTAGACATGGGTTCTGATATTTGTGACAAAGGATGTGCAGCCACGTGCAAACTCAAAGAAACTGTGCTTGTTGGGTAGGAGGTCAGGGCTTTATGACTGATGGAATGGGACTAATGCTCAGGTTAGCCAAAGCAGAGACAATGTGCGTATAAGGACCCGGTCACTGGGAAAAATTATTTTGCAAACGGATTGAGATTGCAGAAATAATTGTTTGTTTTTTTTTTTGCTTTTTTTAAAAAAAATAACCAAATAATATGATAATCTTCCATTAATCTGATCAGTTCATGCTAACCAATTCAAACCAGTAATCGACAATAGAAGCTGATTACAGTATCAGACATACAGAAGAGCGTTTATTACCCTTTGGTCTGAAGGTATGAATAGAGGAGTATGTGAGCTTGCAGATGTAGCTATAGTACATCTGATTTAAGGAATATTATTAAATGAGAAGTCAAGCAAAAGTTGGAGGTAGAATGTTTTATAAGTGGCCCCTTTGGCTCCCTGAGCCTGTTCAGCCATTCAACAGGATCATGGCTGATCCGATATTCCTCTCATCCATTTTCCTGCCTTTTCCTTATAACCCTTGGTTCCCTATTGATCAAGAATTTATCTGTCTCGGTCTTAATTATACAAAAAGATTCTGCTCCCATAGTTTTTTTGTGGCATGGAGTTCCAAAGACTCTCAACATCTGAGAGAAAAAAACCCCTCCTAAAGGCACCACTTTACTCTGAGACTATGCCTTCTGGTACTAAATTCTCCCAATGAGGGGCAACATCCTGTCAGCATTTGCCCTGTCAAACCCCTTAAGAACCCTATATGGTTCAATGAGATCACTATCATTCTTCCAGACTCCACTGAGCAGACTCCCAACCTGTTTAGCCTTTGCTCGTAAGACAATCCTTCCATACTTGGGATCATCCAAGTGAACGTTTTCTGAACTAGTCCAATGATATCCTTCCTTAAATAAGGGGACCAAAACTACTCACCAGCATCTTGACCAGTTGCAGTAAGACTTCTCTCTTATACTCCAAGCCTTGAAATAAGAGCCAATATTCCATTAACCCTTCCTGATTACCTGCTGCACCTGTGTGCTGGCTTTGTGTTTTGTGCACAGTTCTGCCCAAAGTACCTTTTTGTTTTGTGTTGCAGCTTTCTGCAGTTTTTCTCCAAATAACGCTCTGTTCTTTTCTTCTTCTTTCCAAAATGAATAACTTCAGATTTTTTGACATTTTATCCCTTTTGCCAACTTTTTGCCCAGTTACTTAACCTATCAATATCTCTCTGTAAACTGTTTGTATCCCTCTCCCAACTTGCCTTTCCACCTATTTTGGTCTCCAAAATGATGTGTCTCGGTCCTCTGCTGTTACTTTCTCCTACCAGACTTAGAATACAGGAAAGGATAGGGCAGTGCATCTTTTCAAATATTGACACATTGACTGTGATATAGAGGAAGAGCAGTCTTAGGTTATCAACAACGAATGGCGGTAGAGGAAGGACATGAATGTGTGAGCAATTCCCTGCAGGAAGGGGAGAGGGATGTACAACAGACTTTACAGGGAATACCGGAAAGGACATCAATGTGTGTAAGAAACTGAGTACAGCAATGAGACAGAGGGATGCCTAAGGTAATGGAGCGTCTGCACAGAACTTTCCCACAGGGTATAGCGAGAACAGGTCCAGATTAGTACACTGATTGATTCAATCTGTTTCCTGAACAAAACCTAACCAGCAGCAAATCACAGTCAAAAGGTTGATGTTATTGTCCTGTGATTTTACAATGGTTTAAGAGAAGCCAGCATAAGTACTAAACGACAGGGATCAATTCCTGCAACTACTGATTGATAGATGTGCTGACATGCCATGGCGCACACAGTTGAATTTGCTAATAGTTATTTCAATGAGGATGGCAAAGAGGGACTTAGAGACGTTGAGCCATCCAGCACGGGAACAGATCCGTCGGTCTAACTCATCCATGCAAATCAAGTTTCCAAAGCTAAACTATTTCCATTTGCCTACTTTTCGCCCATATTTCCCTAAACCTTTTCACGTAACTGTCCACATTTCTTTTAAATGTTGTATTTGTACTAGCCTCCACCACTTCCTCTAGCAGTGCATTCCACAAACACACCACCCTCTGTATGTAAAGGCTGCCCCTCAGGTCCCTTTTTAAAACTTTCTCCTCTCTCCTTTAAAATGTGCTTTCTAGTTTTGAACTCCCCTACCCTACGTTATTCACCTTATCTGTGCTTCCCATGATTTATAGACCTCTATAATGTCACCCCTCAACGTTCTACGCTCTGGTGAAAAAGTCCCAGCCTATCTAGCTCTCCTTACAAATTCAAACCCTCCAGTCCTGGTAACATCCCCAAAGCTTTTCTGCACCCTCTCGAATTTAATAATATCCTTCCTATAGCAGGGCAACCAGTACTGCACACCGAACACCAATAACGTGTACATTCGCAACATAACATCCCAACTCCTATTCTCAGTGGTCTGAGCAATGAAGGAGAGTGTGCCAAATGCCTTCTGTATGACCCTGTCTATCTGTGATGCAACTTTCAAAGAAATATGTACCTGAACCCCAGGTCTCTCTGTTCGACAACACTCGCCAGGGCCCTGCCACAATCTGTATAAGTCCCGCCCTTGTTCACTTTACCAAAATGCAATACCTCGCATTTATCCAAAGTAAACTCCATCTCCTGTTCCTTGGCCCATTGATCAAGATCCCTTTGTACCCTTGGACAACCTTCTTCACTGTCCACTCTACCGTCAATTTTGGTGTCATCTGCAAATTTACTAACCATGCTTCCTAAATTCCTAAATCATTTATATAAATTACAAACAACAGTGGACCCAGCATCAATCTCTGCGGAAAATTGCTGGTCACAGGCCTCCAGTCCAAAAAACAACCCTGCACCATCATTCTCTGACTCCTACCATCAAACCATCCTGGTCATTAACAACCTGTCCATTTTGTAATGGCTATCACTGGTAGAAAAGCGGGACTCTTCCCCCCACTTTCTTGACACATTCAGGATTGTTGTGAGAGATTTTGACAGGTCCTGATTTGTGTTGTCAGTATAAATTTGACTGTTCCCTTTTGTCTTTAGGCATGAGCAAGGATGAGCCGACCACCTTCCTTGCAGAATCTGACCTGTGGAGCATGGGAGATGAAGGAACGCTTAGGAACAGGAGGTTTTGGGAATGTCAACCGATGGACTAACAAGGTATTGTTTGTCAAGTTCTGAATTCCACCAGTGCACTTGATTGGAGGCAGGAAAGGTTTTCAATTCTCATTTTCTACCCTCATTATAAAATTTGTTTGGACTGTTAAAAGTCCAAGTCAGAATCCTATGCATTCTAACATTGGATCCGACTGGGTGTGAGTAAAGTATTCAATTAATCCAGCAATGAGCGTTGAATAGAGGCACAATAAAACCAGCAATCACTGGAGTGAAAACTATCCTTTACAGAACATTATTCTTCTATATATGAAAGTCTCATGGTTTGTTGCCCACTGTGCTTATTTTATGAGTCAAGTAGTTTAGCGACTTGGTTTAATGATCCCAAGACACAAGTTCAAATCACACCATGACACCTGGAGAAATTAAATTCAGTTAATTAAATAACTGCAGTGAAAAGCTTGACTCGGTAATGGTGACCATTTAAACTAATGGATTATTGCAAAAGGACTAGCCATATACATACTGTGGCCACAGGAGGAGGTCAGAAGCTGGGAGTCCTGTAGCATATAACTCACTTCTCGACTCCCCAAAGCCAGTTCACCAAATGCAAGGGACAAATCGAGAGCGTGATGGAACAGTCCCCACTTGCCTGGATGAGTGCAACTCCAACAACACTCAAGAAGCTTGATACCATCAAGGAAAATGCAGTCCACTTGACTGTCACAACATTCAGAAGAATTCACTCCCTCCACCACTGATGCACGGTAGCAGCAGTATGTACCATTTCCAAGAGGCACTGCAGAAATTCACCAAGGCACCTTAGATGGCACCTTCCAAACCCACAACCACTGCCATCTCCAAGAACCGGGCAGCAGATAGATAAAACCACCACCACCTGCAAATTCCCCTCCAAGTCACACACCATCCTGAGTTGGAATTATCACCATTCTTTCAGTGTTGCTGCATCAGAACCCTGGAACTCTCTCTCAACATCACTGTGGATGAGCTTTTATGAATGGGTAATAGATGCTGGCTCAGCTAGCGAAGCTCACATCCTATGAATAAATATTTTGAAAAAGGACGCATAGTTGTTCCTTAACTCGGCAAGTTAAGTTACTGATCAGTTGTGCAGAAGATAGATCGCCATCATATTTCAAGCACGATAACGAATGGATGATAAATGTTGACTTTTCCGTGAATCAATGAGGTGGGGTGGGTGGGAAATATGAGTGGGGTACCATATGTGAGTGAATGCTGCCTCCTTGCTTTCCTAAAATAAATGTCAGTGCATTTTAATTAGTAATTGGGGATAAAACAATCGAGTTCACAAGTGCACCTTCAGCTCACTTAAGTCACTGCTTTGTGTTTGGCTCAATGCTTTTGGTTATCTGATGTGTGGCACTTAATTGCTGTGTAGTCAGTTAGAGTCATAGAGTGATACAACACAGAAACAGACCCTTTGGACCAACCAGTCCAAGCTGACCATGTTCCCAGACTAAACTAGTTCCACTTGTGTGTGTTTGGCCCATATCCCTCCAAACCTTTCCTGTTCATGTACTTATCCAAAATATCTTTTAAATGTTGTAACTGCACCTGCATTCACCACTTCCTCTGGCAGTTCATTCCACCAATGAACAATTCTCTGTTTTAGAAAAAAAAAGGTTGCCCCATATGTTCTTTTAAAATCTTTCTCCTCTCTCTCTCCTTAAAAATATGCCTTCTAGTTTTGAACTCCCCCATCCTAGGGAAAAGACCCTTGCTATTCATCTTATCTATGCCCCTAATGATTTTATAAACTGCAATAAGGTCACCCCTTAACCTCCTAGGCTAGAACTTTTCCCTTGGAGCATATCAGTCTACTTTTCTAACTCAAACCCTTTTAAGGGCATGTATTGCAGAATTCGAGTGACCGGAGAGCCTTAAGGTGTGTGATATGGATTGTATTGAGACTCTGTGCATTAATATTGATTTCCTGCCTGCAAGGACACAAGAAATCAAAGCTGAGAAAAGGCCCCTTGGACTACAAAGACGATCCCTCATGTTTCTTTAACAGTCCTACATTCCCAACCGTAGCGCTTCTCCGACAATGCTGTGCTCCCTCAATCCTACCCTTAGGATGCCTAGAATTTCCTCAGTACTGATCCTTTGACATAGCAGAACTCTCTCAACTGATTGCCTGCACAGTGCTCCCTCAGTGCTGCATTGGAAGTATTAGCCCAGATTTTGCGCTGAAGTCTTTGAAGTGAGGCTTGAATCCTCGACTCCTGTATCAAGGTGAAAGGGCTCCTACTGAAACACTGCCAACACTGAGCTGACCAAGTAGAGTTATCTGCCTTTGGTCCTTTTGGCTTTGAATTGAGTCCAGCTCCTGTTTGGTTAAAAATATCCCTTGATCTTTCTAAATTCAAAGAAAGTTACCTGCTAAACTTCCGATGGGAATTTCTGTTGAGGGAGAAGTGAACTCAAAGAAAGCACAGGTGATTAACGTATGTATTTTTCTTGAAGCAAACTGCAATTCCGTTAGTGGTCAGCAGCAATCCACCGCAGCAGGATATTATTTCCCTTCCTGGCTGCCTCCCCCAGCTCCTGTCTTTTGTTCGTTTTTGTCCTTATTCTCTGCTCTGAACTGGTTTACTGCAGGTGAGCAATGGCGAACAGGAAATGAAGACTATTAGCTAAACTCTGGGCCAGGGCTTCTGCTAAAGCCACTTCATGAAAGCCTGTGATGTAATTCCAGATTGTAAAGCAACGAAAAGGTTGAATGTGTACAGAATTCCCTGAAAGGCAAAGTCTCCCTGAAAATTTCTTGTGAAAACTAATATTAAATGATGTCATTCACTCAAACCAGAAGGTTGTAGTTTGTGAAAAAAAGACTGAAGCTTGGATGCTTGGCTCGTCCTCTGTTAAACAGGCTCATTTCATGGCCATTGGATATAGGGAGGGGTCATTGTTCCCTGCACATGGAGTGTTTTTTAATGATAGCTAAGCTCCTGTGAAGGTGAGTTCTGAAGAGGTCACTAGGGAGAAGACTCTCCACCCGTGGGGTCTATTCATTTAAAGACTGCTAAGTCACGCAGAACGATCTGAGGCTACAAAATAAAAACAGCATTTCAATCTGCTGCCTTCTCCTTTGGTGGCCGTCTCATGTGAGCATAGCCTCAGAACAAGAGGTCCCCCAGTGGGAGACTGTGGATAGATGTGGTGACTAAGTTGGCTAGGGATGTCAGGTGTCATTTTGCTCCACGTCCCCAATGACATCCCCTCTCATCACAAACCCAGCTAACTCTCCTTACCAGGCTGTACTGTTTGGGGCAATAACTTTACTCAATTCTAGGTAATTGGACTTGGAAAAAATATTGTGCAGGGAATTCAGATTTCATAGTGACTGGAAAAGAATAATAGAGTGCAAAATATCAGATCGCTGCCAGCTCCTTAGTTCATGTTTTCCTGTTTAATCCTATTACCCACAGCACTGTAAATTCCTTGACTTTAAATATTTGTCTAATTTCCCTTTTGAAGGTTACAGTTAAACCTGCTTCTTCGATGTTTTCTTGCAGTTTATTCCATGTGTGCTTAAATCAAAAAGCCTAATTTTCTCTGCAGTTGTTTTGCCAATAATTTTCAATCTGGATTCTCTGCTTATCACGAAAAACAGTTTCTATTTATTTATTCTATCAGAATCAATTATCAGTCTTTGAACTGCCTCTTAACTATCCCTGCTCAATGGATAAAAATTCCACTTTATCTTGTATTTCTCACAACTTCATTTCTAGTAAAATTTGGTAAATCTCCTCTGCACCCTCTCCAAGGCCTTGAATCCTTAGTGTGGTGCCCAGAAATGAAACAGTACTCCAGCTGGGATCAAACTGGTATCTTTTAAAGGTTTACAATTGTGTCCTTGCTTCTGTCTTTTATGCATCTATTGATGGAGTAAAGGATCCCAGATAGACTTCCCAACTTGTCCTGCCACCTTCAAAGATTTGCACGCTTATATCTCCCGATCTCTCTCTCTCTCTCTCTCTCTCTCTCTCTCTCTCTCCTTTCAAAATTACACTATTTCATTTACGTTGCCTCTCATCATTATTCTTACCAAAATAGATCACTTCACACTTCTCTGCAATCATGTCATCTGCCATCTGTCCGCCCATTTCACCAGCCTGTCAGTATTCTCTGCCACTACCACCTTCACTGTATACTGCATTTTCAGTTTTCTTAACATTTGCAAACTTTGAAACGATGCCCTGAATACCCAAGTCCAGGTTATGAATACAGATCAAAAAAAAGCTGACCCCTGAGGAACAACAGTGAGTACTTCTCTCCAGTCCAAATGAACCAATCGCTGGTATTCTCTGTCCCTTAGTCAATTTTGCGTCTTATCAGCTACTGTCCCATTTAATTCACTAATGAGCTTATTATTTGGGTATTTATCAATGTTTTGCTTTTAGGATACTGGGGAGCAGATCGCCATCAAGCAATGTCGACAAGAGCTGAGCCCGAGGAACCGAGAGCGTTGGTGTTTAGAGATTCAGATCATGAAGAGGTGAGGGCCCAGTCACTTGACCCTCTGTCTTGACACAGAGTGAGGGATCTGCCACTTATATCCTGTGGATGGATCCAAGGATGATTTGATATCCTGTGCCCCAGCTTGATGGCTTTTTACGTGAGCGGGTAGGGGTTGAGGATTTGGAGGGAAGTGGGATGTCATGGTGGTAGTGGAGAAGGGACTCATAATTTCAGGTGTAACAAATAAGATCCATTGTGAAAGGCGCTAGACTGATGGCTAAAACTTGTGGGATTAAAGGAACCGAAAACTTTCAGTTTTCAAATGCTTTTCACTATGTTAGGACATCTCAAAGCACTTTGTACCCAATTACATTCTCTTGAACTGCATTTTGAAAACACAGTAATGTAGCAAAACTCCCACGGTGGGCGTGTGGAATGCACTGCCCGCAGTGGTAGTGGAGTCAGATACTTGGAGACTTTTAAGCGACTCTTGGAAAGGCACGTGGAGGATGGTAAAATGTAGGGTATGCAGGGTAACTTGATCTTGGTAGGATAATAGGTCGGCACAACGTCATGGGCCAAAGGACCTGTACTGTTCTATGTTCTATGTTCTATGTTCAAACAGCAATATTGTAGGTAATCTGTTTTTGTGATGTTGTTTGAGGGATAAATACTCGTGCAATACTGGCTATATACAATCACACCCTACATCAGAGATGATAATGCAAGGTCCCCTCTTGATGCATCCTCACCTCCCATTCAGCTCCTGCCACCCCGCATCCCAGTCAAAGAATTGCTGACACTCTCATTTGAAGAATGTGAATTTGGAAAAGAGGCACATCGTAGCCTCAAGAATCCTGTGTCATTGGAGGCCAAAGATAACTCTCCTGCCGTCCTTTGAAATAGTGGCTTCAAATCTCTTATTTCCATCTGAGTTGGCATAAAAATCTCTGGTTTCAAGTCTGACCAGAAAGATGGTATTTCAGACATTGCCTCATTCCTTCAGTACCGCGTTGCAGTGACAGCTTAGAGTTTGGTGTTGAAATCATGGAGTGGGATTTGTACCTGGAAAGGCAAGAATGCTACCCGTTGAGCCACAGCCAACAACTCAGAGGAAAGAGCCAACTGGGGAGAAGGAGATGGTATGAAGTTTCAAAGGAGAAATAGACTGCCAAGATGCAGAGCGTAACTCAGGAAAAGCCCAATCAGATGTTGGAAGGGATAAAGTGGTGAGAGTAAAGACCCACTTTTAGTGACGCCTTGCTGCAGACGTGACTACAGTGATGACACTGTAGCTTGCAGATACGTGGCAGTATTGATGATGCGAAGGGTCTGTCTCTCTTGGTTGATTCCCAAAGCTGAGAGTAAGATTCTGGAAGAGGCTGAATGCCAGAGTAAATCTGCGAAACTAATCGTCTCCCCACATGCTGCTGAGTAATCAGACATTTTCTGTGTGACCTGCCCCTGATAACTCAGCAGCAAGAGAGAACCAGGGACTTAGAAAAACACAGGTTTTATCACAGGAAGGATCACTGGTCCTGAAACATTAACTCTAATTGCTATCCACAGATGCTGCCAGATTTGCTGAGCTTTATCAAACAATTTCTGTTTTCATTTCTGATTTCCAACACCTGCGGTTCTTTCGAATTTTACAGATATTATCATTCTCCTTCTCCAATTTTGGAAGCTCAGTAAGAATCAGTCTGAGCAGTAGAAATCTCTCTTGCGTTACTATGGAGAGTCTGTCCCATCTGTGTTCAACATGATGTGATCGAATCTAAACTCCCTGTGTTCCAAACTCACAGCAGGAAATTAGTTCTTCAAATTGCATAACATCCAAACCACACTGGCTGTAAACCATCACAGCCGGTTTTAGATATTCTTTCCCCGAATAAACTGCTACTCTGGGTCTTCCGTGTCATGTTTATTTGGCTTGGAGGTTTCTTTTCGAAATCCTTGACGTAGTTAGGACCAGCAGATGACCCTTTGGAAAACTTATGTACTGCCGCAGCTCATCTGATATGTGGGTCCAAGATTAAGGTATTAATAACTGCCTTGATGCCCCCACACTTATCTCCCATTCTGCTCCTGTTACCACACGCATACGCTCTCTTCCCACTTTCAACAAAATAGTTGCCAACACTTGTGCATCAAGGATGCAAACTGGGAAAGCATGCTGTGGTGATTTGTAACAAGGTCAGCCGGGTGAACCTCATAGAATCTGAGATCCCTGATTGGACCAAATTAACATCCCCAATGAGTGAGCCCTGACTGACAAATAAGAATAGGAGTGTCAGACATTGATCCAGCTCTCAGAGTGAATACAGTATCAAGGACTCTCCACGTGTAAATAAAGGGTGAGTTGGTGATAGGATTCTGGCCTCTGTGGAGCTATTTCAGAGGCACTGCCTTAACCACAAGGATTCTGCACCATTAGAGAGAAATGGATGTGAAATACTTTTGAGCTCAGGGTCTAGCACAGGAACAGTGTCAACAGATTGGTGTTGAATTCTGGACCAGAACCTCAAAGCCCACGTTGGTAGCCATCTCTTGCCTTAGCAAGGATAGGAAGAAATGATTGTCGTGAATTTCTGAATGCAGCCAACCCCACAGTACTTACCCAGACAAGCTGGGTCAGCTTTAGTTCATTCTTCTATGAAAGTCTTAATTTAATGAAAGACTTGCTAACTCTGAGACATTTGAATCTGGGACCTTACTTTTAGGTAATATATAAAGAAGTGATTAGCTTGTGCTGAGACCGGCCCCCCACCCCACCCCCGACTCCACCAACCTCTTTCTCTTCTCTCATTCCTGCTTCAGATTCTTCACCAGCAATGGTGATGCCAGTGAAAGTCAAGGAGAAGTGATTCGATTCTCTATTGCTCCACATTGTCATTGCCTTTTCGAGTGCCTTGATGCCATGCTCCGTCAAATATCAAGGGTAGTCACTCCTACCCCATGTCCAGAATTTAGCTCATTTGTCCATATTTAGACCTATTCTGGAGTGAAGGATGGATATGAGTGGCTGATCTGTCATCTAACTCCCCAGTCTGAAAGCTTTCTAACGTACCCCTATGTTACATTCAATTCTTCTTCAGTGTTATTATCCCCAGTTTGGTATTCTCCATTTATTTTCCAAATTTTCAATATTTTTATGAACAATTAGCAGAAGTGGTAGATTGGGGAAGAGGAAATCAAATGTTTTTAAGGCCATGTGAATTTTCTTTCCTGTCATCTGCTGGTAGCAATATCTTAGATACTTATTTCACTTTCCGGATCAATCTAACAGTGTTGGCAAACTTACTGTAGATCCTAAGCCCTCAGACGTCAGCTCCTGGTCCCCAGACATGGACTCTGTGCTAACTCGTAGATAAATCTTAGCCTGACGTTTTTGTGCAGAAACAATGAGCACCTCAGGGCTGCATCCTGTTTGTTACAAGAATGTTATTAACATTGGACTTTTATTCATAAATATCTTGTAAAACGTAATGCTACCCAGCAAAAAAAAAAGGAAAAAGCAACTGGTCTTTGGATGTTATAGGCTAACTGTGGGACAAATTGTGGTGTCTTTTAGGCTAGAGGGATTGAAACAGAGGAATCAGATTTGGTGGAAAAGAGAGAACTGTTTTAATTACAGAGGGTTGTGAGGCTGCACAATTGAAGCTGCCATCACATCAACGTTTAGGATTATGATATTGAGGAGAAAGGGGGATCAAGTGATGTGGGAACAGTGAAATGACATGGGTTCGTTGTTTCTGTGTTGAAAGAGATTCAGTTGCGCTCTCTTTATTCACACATTCAGGATCACTGGATACCTGTCAAGGCTGCTATTTGAGAATTCCCTCAACAGATCCAAGTTGCTTTCACCAATGTGGGGTAGCAATTAAGGTCATATAAGTACACAGCCCAGAAGCAGGCCCTCCAGTCCAATTCCACGCCGACCACATTTCCTGAACTGAACTAGTTCCATTTGCCTGTGATTGGCAATATCCTTCTTAAACCTGACCTGTCCACGTACCTATCCAAATGTCTTTTAAATATTGTAATTGTACCACTTCCTCTGGCAGCTCGTTCCACATATGCACCACCCTCTCTCCGAAAAAGCTGCCCCTCAGGTCCCTTTTAAAGCTTTCTCCTCTCACCTTAAACCTATGCCTTTTAGGTTTGGACTCCCCTACACTAGGGAAAAGACTTCAGCTATTCACTTTAACTGTGCCCTTCATGATTTTAAAAACATCTAAAGATCTTCAAAAAACTCAAATCAAATTTATGAGACACTATTTCCCACACACAGAGCCATGCTGACTCTCTGTATTTGCCTTTCCAAATGTAGATCATTGGTCTTTCAGAATCCTCTCTGACAACATACCCACCACTGACGTTAGTCTCATTGTTCTGTAGTTCCCTGGCTTTTCCTCGATGCCTTTCTTAAACAATGGCACAACATTAGCCACCCTTCAGTCTTCTGGCATCTCATCCGTGGCTGCCAATGATACAAATATGCCCACTAGGGGCCCTGCAATTTCTTCCCTCGCTTCCCACAATATCCCAGGATACGCTTGATCAGGTCCCAGAGATTTACCTACCTTTTGAGTTTTAAGACCTCCAGCACTTCCTGTTCTGTAGTGTGGACTCTTTTCAAAACATCACTTTTTATTTCGCCAAGTCCCCTAGCACCCATGTCTTTCTCCATGGTAAATACTGATGAGAAATATTTGTTTAGGATCTTGCCCATCTTCAGTGGTTCCATGCATAAACAGCTTTGTTGGTCTTTAAAGAGCCCTGCCTCTCCCGAATTACTCTTTTGCCCTTAGTATACTTCTGAATTTCTTTGGATTCTCCTTTATCCTATCTGCCGAAGCTATCTCATATCCCCTTTTTGCCATCCCGATTTCCCCCTTAAGTGTACTCCTACTTCCCCCCCACCCCCCGTACTCCTCAAGGGATTCACTTGATTTAATCAGCGGAGATCATTCCATTCGTCTTGCCTCAGGAATATTGTCTGCTTTTCCTCATGTTCAAGTACCTGACTGATACTTTTAAAAAATTAATTGTGGAATCAACTTTCACCACCTTGTCGGGTAGAACATCCCACATGCTAACAACTCTGAGTGAAAACATTCCTCCTGATCTCCCATGCTGAACTTCCTTTTACCAATGGTTTTAATTTTTAATTTTACTTGTTGACCTATTTACCAGAGGAAATATTGTTTCTCAGTATCTAGTCCAGCTTGGCTTCTTTGTAGTGGTCCCCAGCATCATCAATGCCACCCCTCAGCCAATTTGATCCACTCTATGTGATTATCAAGGAGGAGTCGGAGGCACTCGATACAGCAAAGGCTGTGGGCCCTGACAACATTGCGGCAACAGCACTGAAGACTTGTGCTCTCGAACTTGCCGTTTCCCGAGCCAGGCTGTTCCAATACAGCAACAACGTTGTCACCTGACCAACAATATGGAAAATTGCCTAGATATGTCCTGTAAACAAAAAAGCAGGATAAACCTAGATATTGTTGCCCCATCAGTGTGTTCTCAATCATCAGTAAAGTGATGGAAGGTCAAAAGTGCTACCAAGCAGCTCCTGCTCAGCAACAGCCTGCTCGGTGATGCCCAGTTTGGCTTCTGCCATGGCCTATCAGTTCCTGACCTTAGTACACCCTTGGGTTCAAATATGAACAAGAGGGCTAAATTCCAGAGGTGAGGTGAGAATGACAGCCCTTGACATCAAGGCCACGTTT
This sequence comes from Ginglymostoma cirratum, assembly GCA_024137785.1. Classification (NCBI taxonomy): domain Eukaryota; kingdom Metazoa; phylum Chordata; class Chondrichthyes; order Orectolobiformes; family Ginglymostomatidae; genus Ginglymostoma; species Ginglymostoma cirratum. Next base: position 3,529,404 of record JAHRHZ010000122.1, on the reverse strand, counting down.
GACCGACAGTGGTATTAATGAGTCCCAGCAAAACTGGAATCAGTGGGAACGAGGGAGCAAATTCTTTACTGGTTTCAGTCGTGCCTGACACATAGGAAGATGTTCATGGTTATTGGAGGTCAGTCATCCCAGGTCTGGACATCTCAGTATGAGTTTTTCAAGGTGAGGTGTCCTCAGCCCAACTATCTTCAGCTGCTTTATCAATTATCTTCCCTCCGTCAGAAGTTCAGAAGTGGGCATGTTTGCCGTTGATTGCGCAATATTCGCAACTCCTCAGATACTGAGGCAGTCCATGTTCAAATGCAACAAAACCTGGACACTAACCCGGTTTGGGCTGACAAGTGGCAAGTAACGTTCATGCTACACAAATGTACGGGCAATGACCATCTCCAATAAGAAACAATCTAACCAGTGTCCCTTGACATTCCATGATGTTACTGTCACAAATTCCCTGCTATCAACATCCCGGAGGTTACCATCGACCAGAAATTCAGCTGGATTTGCCATGTAAATACACTGCTCTAAAAGAGCAGGTTGGTGGGTGGGAATCCTGCAGCGAGTAACTCACCACCTGACTCCCTAAAGCCTGTCCACCATCTTCCTGGTACAAGTCAGGAGTGTGATGGAAGACTTCCTACGTACCTGGATGAGTGCAGCTCCAAACAACAGTCAAGAAGATCAGCACCATCCACGACAAAGAAGCCCACTTGACTGGCACCACATCCACAAGCATTTACTCTGTCCACCACTGATGCTCAGTTGCTACTATTTGCATGATATACCACAGAAATTTGCTAAATATCCTTCGACAGCATCTTCCAAACCCTCAGCCACAACCATTTAGAAGGAGAAGGGCAACAGATACATGGGAAAACCACCGCCTGCAAGTTCCCTTTCAAGCCATTCACCATCCTGACTTGGAAATCTCTCACCAATTCTTCACTATGACTAGGTTAAAATCCTGGCAATCCCTCCCTAACAGTACTGTGTGGGTGTTCCTACACCATATAGACTGCAGTGGTTCAAGGAGCAGCTCACCACCACCTTCTCAAGGACAACTAGGGATGGGTGCTAAATGTTGCTAGTCCCACAAGTGAATAAAAGTCTCCCATCATCTTAGAAACATCCATACAGTTTCCCCTAAACCTTGTGTGTTCCAAGCAGTGCAGTCAAAACTTGTCCAATCTCTCCTCAGGACTGAGGTCTTTCAAGCTAGGGAACATCCTGGCAAACCTCTAAGTTAAGGCCTTCACATCTTCACTGAAGTATGGCCTAGAATTGTCTACAATATGTCAGCTAAGGCCTGTGATCTACCAAGTTTGCTTTTGTTGATCTTGCAGATTGGGTTAACTGTTTTAATTTTGCCCAGGTTGAATCATGTCAACGTGGTGGCAGCACGAGATGTTCCCGAGGGAATGCAGAAACTTGCCCTCAATGACTTGCCCTTGTTGGGAATGGAATATTGTGAGGGAGGAGATCTTCGCAAGGTTCGTACTGCGCTCCAGGGGTGGCTGCTCTGTGCTGTTAATGTTAATTGTGTCACTGTGAATGGTGTGAAAAGTTGGCGGGTCTGTAGGTTCCAGTTTTTTCCTTCTTTCGTTCCTCCTGTCCTGACGCTTTCCGCTTCCTCCTTCCCTCTCTTTCTGTGTTTCTTTGTGTTACCCTGTCCTTCTCTTTCTGCATCCTCCCTCTCTTTCCCTGCCTCCCTCTTTCTACCTACCTTCTTTTCTGAATTTTTTTTCTCCTTCCCTTGCCTCCCTTGCTCTATGCTTCACTCTTCCTCCTCTCTCTGCCTTTCCTTTGCTACTTCCCTCACTCTCTTTTTTTCCTTCCTTTTATTTTCCCTTTCCTGTCTCACTGTTCTTCTTTCTATCACTATTTCTTAACTTCGCTGTATTATTCTTGCTCTGCTCACACTATTCTCTTTTTTTTGTTTTGATTGGGTTAGATGGGATATAGCATAGAGGAAAGAAGCTTTGGGTTGGGTTGTTGCTTGACGAAGCTAGTGGTGTTTCCGTAGTGCTAATGTTCCGGGTTTGGTTTGGGAAAATGAGAGAGTGGAAACTCATGCCTGCTGATAGGCAAGAAATAAGATGTTGCTGAAAGTGAGCTAGATTGGGAATAGTAGTCAGATCTGTCCAAGGAGGAAATGAGTTTCCAAAAGACATAGTTATGTGATACTTCAGAAATGTTACAGCTTGTTTATACAAAGATTTCTTTGTTATTTGTGTGATATAATTCATGGATGTGGGTTGCCTCCCTGATAAGACTAGAGATATGATCCGTGGATTGATGTGCGTTCTACTCTGTCCTTCGATATGACTATTTTGTTCGGGACCTTTCATGTGTGTAATTTTGATTCTCTTCATTTGGAATACTGTTTGACAAAATCACTCTGAATCCCTCTTCAATTTGTGACCATCTTAAGTCTTATTATAGCTAGGCTGACCCTCCACTAGTTGAACATTCCCCTGCCTTCGTGAACCGCTTTGTTTCCTATTCTTCCATGTATTGTCCACTTCCTAAGTTTATTTTCTATGTTGTTCTAGGTCCTGAATAAATTTGACAATTGTTGTGGGATGCGTGAGAGTCCGGTGCTAACCCTTCTCACAGACATTGGTGAGTACAGTAGGTGTTGTTAAGTTAAGACTCAGCACTGCTCTGCACTCTTAGAAAGGGGTTATAAGTGTTGATGGCTTTGCATTACTCTGATTGCTCACTAATGTCAATAAGGAACTTTCACTAGGACCCTTATCAGGGTTAAAGGGTTAAAATACATGGAGAGATTGCATAGAGCAGGCTTCTATTCCCTCAATTGTAGATTACCCCTTAATGTGATTGAAGGATTTAATAAGTTAGATAGAAAGAAACTATTTCCTCTGATAGTCAGAGTCTAGAACAAGGGGCAGAACCTTAAAATTAGAGAGAATCGGAGATAATGCAAGGAAACATTTATTCGTACAAAACTTTCTCCCCTAAAAAGCTGCTGGAGAGAGTCCCCTTTCAATGTTCAGGAGCAAGGAACCAAGACAGATAAATGGAGTTAAAGTCAGATAGGATCCGGTTAAGTTACAGAACAAGTTCATTGGGCTGAATGGCCTCCTCTGTTCCTGTGCAACACCAGTCATAGGGCTGACTGATTTGGGAAGTAAAGATGCATCATTGAGCTGTCAGCTCTTTTTGCTCACTGTGAGGTGAGGTAAGGTGGTGGGTGTGGGGTGGGGGAGCCATCTTAATTTGTCTAAATTTAAAAATACTTCTAGCACTTCCCGGATGTTGCCAGCTCAGCCCAGTGGTCACGGTGTGGGCTCTTGCGTACGCACTCTAACTGTCCCACTCGAACAGCCCTTTCTTCCTCCCCCTCAGTTGACTGTGATATCATGCAGCATAATCTTTAGAAGTGACTTTTCAACTAGTTGTCATTTTTTCCTGATGCCAGCTTGTGTCAACTCGATCAGCGCTGCCCTCGTTCCCTGATAGTGAATTTATCCGTTAACTTGGTTTCCTCTCAGTCAGTCAAGCGGTAGCTCAAATGTCAAAAGATGTAACTATGACTCTAATTGCAGGAGAATGGAGTCACGTTGAAGAATTATTAATGGGAGGAAGGAGGTTGTGACTCTTGTCTCATTTCCTTCTTCCTGCAATAGAGTGTAGGAGCTGAGAAACTCACGTTGCCACTCACTGTTACTCACTGATGCTGATACTTACTGATTACTGGACAAATGTGCTAAATGTGTTGCCACTCACATGCCGTTTTTCAACGTTTATCTCCAGGTCTCTTCCAGTTTGTTAATTCCATTATCAACTGAATACGAAGAAGTATTCTCTTCTTCTCCAGCCTTTGTGCTCTTGCTAACCATATTATGCCTGGAATCAAGTCCACCCATAGAAGAGAACCATAGAATCGTAAAGCACAGAAGGCAGCCATTTAGTACATGCTAACTCCCTGAAAGAGCAGTTCCACTGCCATAACTTCCTCCTATTTCCTTTGCACATTTCTTCCCCTGTAGGGACAATTATCCAATTTTCTTTTGAAAGCCACAATCGAACCTGCCATCACCATACTGTTGGGCATTGTAGATACTAACCTCTCACTGCATCAAAAAAAGCCTTTCATCATTTTTGTTCTTGATTCCTCCACCAGTGGGATCAATATCTCCTATTTACTTTGTTCAGGCCCCTATGATTTTGAAACCTCAATTAAATCACCTCTTAATCTTCTCTTCTGAAAGGAAATAAATCCAATATCATCGTAGCCAGGAAACCTTATCCATGACCTTGCTACCAGTTCCTCATCAAGCCGTACTTCATTTTGGATGTTAATAGGAATAAATTTGGCAGATAATAAATCTGAATCTCTCCACCATCTTCCCACACCAGGTGGTAACTAACCAGCACAACTTGCATTTATATCATGTCTCTAAGACAGCAAAATGTTCAAAATGCTTCACATGTAGAATTATCAAACAAAAGTTGACTCTGAACCACATCAGAAAATATTAGGATCAAATGTTTTGCCAAAGAGCCGGAAGGAATAGGAGGTGACGAAGTTCAGGGAGCTTCTAGGATCGTAGCAACTGAAGGCATGGCCACTAGCCTAAATCAAGAATGTGAAGTAGCCTGAAGTGGAGAAGTAGAGATCTTGGAGAGTTGTGGGGCTGGAGAGAGTGACACAGTTAGGGAGCAAGGAGGTACTGGGACAGGAGAATGGCACAAGATAAATACTGCAAACATGGAGATGACAAGGTCAACCAGGGAGAATTATAAATTATGTGAACGATGGGTTTTACAGGACTTTAGTTCAGGACAGTCAAAACTTTTGCCTTATGGCACCACATGAGAATGAACCCATGTGTCGTCTCCATCCCAGTCCCACCTAATTTCTAGATATCTCGTGAGACTGAGACTTGATCTCAGTATTCAGGGAACAGTATGATGACAACACCAGATATATTTTTAAGTAGAGGTATTAAGGGATATGGGCCAAAGATAGATACATGGATTTAGGCCACCGATCAGCCGTTATCTTATTGAATGATGGAATAGGCTCAAGGGACTGAATGGCCTACTCTTGTTCCTTTTGTTCCTGACATTGTCAGACTCAAAAGTAGCCTTGAAAAGGAAGTTGGATAAATACTCACTAGTGAAATAATGGCAGGTTTATGGGAAAACTGCAAGGGACTGGGTCTAAAAGGATTACTTTTTGATGGAGTTAGTGTAGGGTCAATGGACCAAATGACCTCCTGTACAATTCTGTGAGAGGAAAGGATAGTCGAATGTTGGGGTTTCCATTGATTGAGATCCTGCACTCAATGATGAGATCAAGCAGGAGGCAGTAGAAATGATTTCAACAGGATGGATGGATTGTATTTGTGATTGCATGCTCTGCCTGATGTTTTGACTGTTGGAGTCTTTGGCGTTTTAGCTTCTGCTCTCAGGTACTTGCATGAAAACAGAATCATTCATCGTGATCTGAAGCCAGAGAATATCGTCCTACAGCAAGGAGAACAGCGGGTGAGTGACACTTGGGTCAGTGTTGGTGGGAATGGAAGCAAAGGAGCAGATGGGCAGCTCCACCAATGTTTAGATCAATAGAAGTGTTGCTTGTTTTAATATTTTGGTACCTGTCTGATAATTATCGAACCAGCAATAACTGTATATGCTGGCTCAGACGTGACTTCATGAAATATTGCCCAGCAGCATTCTCTAGTTTGGTTGTACTGTTTTATATGCATTCATCAGCACTGCTGGTGTTTCTAGCCAACCCTTTATTTGCTATGAGAAGGTGGTGGTGAGCTGTTGCCTTCTCGCTAGTGCACATCACAAAGCATTTCAGATTCAATCACCTCACTGTGGATCTGGAGTTCCATGTGGGCCAGACAAAATAATGGCAGATTTCCTCCCCAGAAGGACATGTGAACCAATTAGATTTTTACAATCTTGACAGTTTCATTCTTATTTTTATTTTTTAATTTTTTAACTCTTTAACTTAACGGATTTCTAATTCTCAAACTGGGATTCAAATCCAACCTTTTGCACGATTAATCCAGACCTCTAGATTACTAATTGAATAATTTATCCATTGCATTGCCATGTACATTCATTCTCATTCCTCTCTGTACAAATATTATAATTTTGAGTTAAGAAGGGTGACAGTGTTTCTTTTGTACTGTTCTTTCAACTTTTTACACTTGATAACAGGGGGAGGCCATTGACCCTTTGACTCTCTTCCTCCATTCAGTGAGATCATGGCTGATGTGTATCCTAACTCCATCGACTTGACGCAACTCCATATGCCTTGCCTGGCCAAAGAATTATTGATCTCAGATTTGAAACGATAATTGAATAAGTATTTTCTGCTTTTTGTGGACCAAGCTCCAGACTTGTACCAGCTTTTGTGTAAAGAAGATTTTTTTTCTCTCTGAGGCGCTCAAGCTCTGATTTTAATGCTATTTCTCTTCCCCTAGGTTTCTTCATCAACATAACAATCCATCCTCTCGTTTCCTGTCAAAATCCTAAACACCTCATTCAAATCACCTCATCATCTTCCATATTCCAGGGAGTACAAACCAAATTTACATAATTTCTGTCCATGTTCCTATGATTGAGCTCTGGTAATGTTCTGATAAATCTGTGCTGCAGCATTCTACCACAAGGGGAGGCAATAGCCTAGTGGTATTATCGCTGGACTGTTAATCCAGAGACCCAGACAATGTTCTGGAAATCTGGATTCAAATTGCGCCAGCAGATGGTGGATTTTGAATTCAATAAATATCTTGAATTATGATTGAATTGATTGCGGAAAAATACGATCCGGTTCACAAGTGGCCTTCAGGAAAGGAAACTACCAGCCTTACCTGGTCTGACCTATGTGTGACTCCAGAACCACAGCAATGTGATTGTTAAGTGCCCTGTGGGCAATTAGGGATGGGCAATAGATGCTGGCCTAACCAGCGATGCTCTCATCCCATGAATGGAAAAAAAATGTGTAGAACTGTAGACTGTACTTCCAAGTGTGGTCTGAACAGCTGCAATATAACTTCAACCACTTTATATTCTAGTCCTTTTGTGAATATTAACATGCCATTAACCTCTTTGATTATTTTCTGTACCTGACCACAGAATTTTAGTGATCTGTGTACATCAACCCTTAAATCTCTTTGGATTCTCACTGATACATGTTTTTCACTGTTTGACAAACCGCTTCTATGCTTTTTCTGGGACAAACTGAATGACCTCATATTCAGATGTATTGAAATCCACCTACTACAGTTGCCAATTCACGTAATTCACCAATGTGTTTGTGGTTTCTCTTCCCGTAATGCCTTGACATTTTATTTGAAAGGCAACACATCCAATAGTACAGCTCTTCCTCGTCAGTATCAGCCTGGACAGTGCTCAAGTTTCTGGCATGGGCCTTGAGCCCAAAATCTCTTATTTTGCAGTGAGATTGTTTCCCACTAATATTTCCTATTGACATGTCTGACAGCTGTGAACCAGTGGCACAACTTCTAGTGCCTCATTGAACATCAGGAGGTGGTCTACCACTGTTTGCAAACAACTGCACAAGCTCCAACCTTTTGAGTAATGTTGCCCAGTGGCCAGAGGGTTAAACCGATAATTCAGGCCTTTGAGGAAAAGGTTCTGGCTGCTTGGAAAGTGATGTATGACTTTGATGAATTTGTTTTTGGAAGAAGCTGGTTTTGTCTTTCTTGTCTTTTCAACCCAGAGCGGACATTTACGTTTTATCAGTTGTTTGATATTAATGGAACAGTAAAAGCTGCTTCCTTCACCACTCAGCTCCCAGGAGTAAAGCCATAAATAAAACGTTTCAGTGTTTGGTTTTGGTAATCTGTAAAATTCATTGGCTTAAAGACGCACATCCTTGATAAGCAGGCAAGATCATTACAGTTAATCTCTATTGACAATTATTTATCCGCACTTTCATGACCTCCAGCACAATTTTTTTCAAATGCCCATTTCTTAGTTCTATAGGGTAGTTACCGGCACAAGCTTTCTCTCAGCAAAAGCCCAGTGCTCTACCCTTAGTATCCTGCTTGTTCTCGTGCATATGGTTCTTCAGGTCTTGCTGATAAACCTCATTACATTCTTTAAGAAGTAACATGAAGAGCAGATAAAGGTACTGAAGTAGATGTAACCTATCTAAATTGTCAAAAGGTCTTTTCATAAGTACCATAAAATAGAAATGTATGACAAGACAATACAAAGTAATAAAACAAATAACGGGGTGAAGATTTAGCTAGCTTCAAGACAGAAATCAGAGATTGAGGGTAGTTATTCAAAATGGCACAAGATGGGATCTAATGTTCCATTAGATCACTGCTGAGATGACTACTGTTCATGTTTAATTTTAATAATGTTGGTAGATTCCAGAATTAAAACCATAACTTCTTAGTATGTGGGCAACATCAAGTTAGGAGGGAATATTTAATGACAATGTCACAAACAGTGGTCCTTTAGGAATTAGAGTGGAAATGCTTCAGAGATTATACAGAGCTCATTGGAGCTTATAGAACACAGAACAGTACAGACCCTTCAGCCCACGATGTTGTACCGACCTATTATCCTACTAAGATCAAACTACCCTGCATACCCTACATTGTACTATCATCCATGTGAAAGGGCAGATGTCCCCCAATAAAGGGAGTTGGTTCGAAAGACGAGAGAGCAGATTGGAGTTTATGAAATGGAAATAAACAGTTGTGCAAAAAGATGGATTCCTACTTTGAATGGCTGACCAGTGTTGTAACAGTTACTATTAAGAAGGTCTGCAACACATTACAAGGAAATATGAGTACATTTGAGGGCATGTAATTGATGAATGAATTTCAGTATAAGATAAATGTGAAGTGTTATATTTTGTTAAGAAAATTCAGAACCCACATATTTCTTGAAAGAAATATCATCTAAATAGAGTATAGGAGCAAAGCAAAAATCCACAATCACTAAAAGTAACATCACATTTGATAAGGTGATAAACGAAACAAAAATTACTGAGCTTTACTTCTAGAGGGATAGAATTATGAGGTATTGTTATACCAAACTTGTAAAGATCTTGTGTATACAACAGGAAGGTATAGTTCTGGTTGCTAAGCAGTTAAAAGGGTTATAGAGACATTGGAAAGGGCGCAAAAGTGATTTATGAGATTATATATGTCAGGAAAAGATTGACTGCATTGTTTCTCTCTTGGAAAGGGAAGGCTGGGAGGGTGGCCTAATAGAGGGCTTTAAATTTTACAGGCAGTTTTGACAGAGTGGATACAGAGAAAATGTTTCCTCAAACGGGGAACAGTGTAACTAGAGGCCATCACTATAAATGGTCACCAAGAAATTAATTAATTCAGAAGAAAATTCAATCCCCAGAGAGTGGTGACAGTGTGGAAGTCATTATCACAGGGAGTGGTTGAAGTGAATCCTATTGATGTATCAAAGGGGAAACCCACTACGTATATGAGGAAGTGGGTTATGATGGCACATTTAGGTCAGGGAAAATGGGAAGAGGCTTGAGTGAAGCATAATCCTTCAGCATGGACTAGTTGGGCCAAATGACTAATTTCTGCACTGCATCTTCTATTTAATTCTATGTAAGCACGTAAAGTGAACTTTTAAAATGTTTTACTGACCCTTTCAGAGCTTTTGGCCTTTTTCTCCATGTATTGCTTCAGGTTTCTGTTTACTGCTTTCAGCTTCTTTCCTTATTTTCTCACCAGTTTTTAATTTTTATCACTTTTCTTATAGTTCTTGTGGACTTTTTCCCTTCAATTTGAATTAGTTTTAAATCCCTTTCTTTATCACTAACGTCTTCAAACCACCAGGAGTTACCCTTTTAATGGAATATATGCTGTACTTTCTGCAATCTTTCTTTAAAACTATTCCACTGTTTTCTCCAGACTTGTGCGCTCATCTTTCCATCCACATTCCCATAGAAAACCCACTCTGAAGTTAAATTCCACCATTTAATATGATTGCATGGTGAAAGTTTTTAATGTGTTTTGTTCCTAAACCAGCTGATCCACAAAATCATTGACCTGGGCTATGCCAAGGAGCTGGATCAGAGCAGTCTGTGTACCTCTTTCGTTGGAACCTTACAATATCTGGTAAGGGCTGTTTTGTGATGTTCTTGTTTATCTTTGAGTCTCCACTTAATTAAGAATGGGAGGAGATAGGAATGTTCAAGTGATTTTTTTTTTTCTAAATCAAAAACTGCTGCTTGGCATTGAACCTGTATTGGAATAAAATGCAATGCAGATAGGGTGATTGAACAGGGATGGGAGGAAGCTCCTGTGTAAGGTTAGCAACAGCATAGAAATATTGGGCCAAATGGTCCATTTCTGTGCTGGACATTGTATGGAAAAGGACCATTTTTGCAGTTTGTCAGTGAGGCAGGAGTGGATTACATAATGAATGTGGAGGAACAATTTGATCTTTTTGTTTGTTCTTGGGATGAGGGCAGCATTATTGTCCACCTCTAATTGCTCTTGCAAAGGTGGTGGAGAGCTACTGTTTTGAAATTTTGAAGTCTAAGTGCACGCATTGAATGCAAAGGGAGTTCCAGAATTTCAACATAACAATAATAAAAGTATGATGATATAGTTTCAAATCAGCATGGTTAGTACGTGACTTGGAGAAAACTTGTAAATGGTGATGTTCTCCTGTGGCAGTTGTGTTTGTCGTTCTAGGTGGTAAAGGGTGCAGATTTGGAAGGGGTCATTATTCATTTTTTTTCCAACCATGTTAGTCCTGTACTAACGTGTGTACTTGCAGGCTCCAGAACTCCTGGAACAGAAGAAGTACACAGTGACGGTGGATTATTGGAGCTTGGGAACACTTGCCTTCGAATGCATCACAGGATTCCGACCATTTCTACCCAACTGGCAGCCTGTAGCCTGGTAAGTGTAGATGGTCATGCTTTATACTGAGAGGTTCAAGAAATCAGTGTTGTATGTGTGTGTGTGAGAGGAACTGAATATGGAGGAAAGGTATATCAGAGAGATCATGGGATTCTGGATCTAAACAAGCTTCTGTAAAATGTTGAAATTCTGCCATCAGAAGCCACATAATTGGGTTTAGCAATAACCTTAAATGTCTGCTTCAGTATGTGACATTTCTGACTCAAACTCATAAGATTCTGGCTTCTAAGGTTTGAGCACAAAAATGAAGGCTGCCACTTCAGTGCAGGACAAATGGAGTGCTGCACTGTAGATGTATTGTCTTTTACATGAGGCATGGAATCACCCATTTACTTTTGGCTGGATGTTTAAAAAAAACCCTATGCCGGTATGTGAAGAGAAGAGCAGAGCAGTTCTCCGTTCTGCCCAGGCCAACATTCATTCTTTAATTAACATCACAAAAACAGATTATCTGGTTGTCAATACATTTGCCATTTGTACAATCTTGCAGTGGGAAAACTGGTTGCTTTTTTTTTCTATTTTACAGCAGTGATTACTTCAGAAAGCACTACTTTACAGCCAAGAGCTGTCTGGTGGTTGTGAACCAATATATAAATGCTAGTCTTGCTTTTCTTCTTAACTCCTTCATCAAGGAACTGATTGGAATTTGTATCAAGTCTGTGCCAAGAGGTGAATGATGCTAAATTTGGATCACCAAACTTTATGAAGACAACCAATTCAATTAGCACGTTCACACATCCCTGTTCTCAGCACATTGACGTGGACTTTGGAGGAAATAAGTTAATATTTTTTATTCGCAAATTGTCAAAGAAGTGAGATAGAGACGAGCTGATGACTGTTCATCAATCTTCAGTACTGCAACTAAATTGCAATCCCCACAATTGTCAGAATGGTGCACCGCATTGCATCCCACTGGATAGTGGATGGGACCAAACTAAGAGTTTGGGCTGATGTTATGGCTTCGCTGTAGGATCTGAGGAATTCACTTTTCATAATTTGGAGAAACAAACTTTGCAGCTTTGGAGCTAAGGAGGAAATGTGGATGTCTTGCTTCTCTTGTGTTTCCACTCACTCTTGCCTTCTGTTCCATCAGGCACAGTAAAGTAAAACACAAAGGTGATTGCGACATTATGGTGTTTGAAGACATGAATATGGAGGTAAAATTTTCCAGCCAGCTTCCTCAACCCAATAACCTCAACAGGTGAGGATTGCTAACATGCTCCCAAGTGGCAGAATCCAGGTTGTTTGGACTGGGGTGGGAGGGCATTCCTTATTTCAATTTACATTGCTCTTTCAACTGAAATTTCCATTATGAAACGTATTGCCTGATTGTGGAACATTTCATTAAAGTGGACTTGATGGTGATCCCGATTTGCTATTTTAGGAGTGGAGAGGGCAGTCAGAGTTTGCACCATTTGCATCCCAACTGTGCCCACAAAACTGAAGAACCACAATTTAGATTATTAAATTAGATTTTTGTGGATAACTAAGAAGCAAGAACAACCCCACGGAAAGAAAATCTCGGGTAGCTGTCACCCCGGGGAATCCCACTCTCTGGGATGGTGAATTCCCCTTTGTAATACAAGTTCTACCAAATGTCACCACATCCTCAGTTGACACAGAAAGGATGGGGCTGCTGAACTGAGGTTCCAGCACTATAAGAGGAAGGTTGGTGTCAGAGTGGAGGAAATCACAGGAATGTCTCCCAGCAGCCCATTTGGGAACAGGGGGATACTTGTGGATATGGATTGAACACTGGGAATTTTGCAGTGAGTAACTCAACTGCTGACTCCCCAGTGCCTGTGTACCGTCGGCAAGGCTTAAGTCAGTAGTGTGACGGAATGTACTCCCATCCAGGTAATGGGGAAACTCTAACAATGTACTAAACTTGACATCAGCCAAGACAAAGCAGCCTACTTGATCGACACCCCCCAAGCACCACTCAAATATGCACTCCCTCCTCCATAAATATACAGTGGCAGCAGTATGTAGTTTTTTTAAAGAGAATTTCATACAACTGCTCTTCATGTCGTAAGAGCTCTCTGTACCTCTACTCACTGTAAGGTAGATTTGCTGTCACCATCCTCATCCAGGGTAGGGATGTACAGGTTCTGCTTGGTCTTGTGTGGTTGAGGAAAACCACTTGATACTCTTACGGGAAGAGGCTTTTGCCTTAAACAAAATTACATTGTTGCCATCATGCAAGACACTGTAAGTTATACTGAAAGGTCAGGCATTGTTACAGAACCTGAGGAAAACCCAGATGGTATTTGTCCCTCCTTTGAGATCCTAAGTGTTCTTCTCACAGGTGTATGTGACATTATTATCATAGTCAGTGGTGCTTAAAGCATTCCTCAGCATTAACATTTTCAAACACTTAACACCTGCACAATGTATATCATATAAAATGCACTGCAGCCGTTCACTAAGGCTTCTTTGACAGCATCTTCTGAACACACAATTTCTACCACCTAGAAGGACACGGGCAGCAGGTACACTGGAAGGTTGCAGGTTCCCCTCCAAGTCACACACCATTCTGACTTGGAACTATAACACCTGTTCCTTTGCTGTTGCTGAGTCAAATATTGGAAGTCTCTCCCTACCGGTGGGACTTCAGTGGTTCAAGTAGGCAGCTCACCACCACCTTCTCGAACAATTAAGGACGGTAACAATTGACAGGCATGAAAAGGACAAGGCCACTGAGCTTCTCACTTGTTGCTTTTTTTCCTTTGATAGTGAATTAGCAGGTCCATTGGAGAGATGGCTGCAGCTAATGCTGCGATGGAATTCCAAGGAGAGAGGTACAGACCCTGTTCATGGACCAAACGGCTGTTTCAAGGCGCTAGATGATATTCTTAACAGAAAGGTGGGTGAGAGCATTTTTAGCGATGCCGGCGTTTGAATACTCCTCTCTGAGGATTAATCAGACTCTCGTCACTTCCTGTTCTGAATGAGTGAACAAATGACCCTTCCCCATTTTAAGTTCTCCTCGGTGAACATGTACTTCTTCTTTCTGTTGTCACTTAGTACTTACCCCTGTCATTCCTTAATTTCTTGTCTTTCATGTCTTGCAACTTCCACAGCCATGGTGACAATTTGCCGCATCCCTGTTCATCAGCAACATTTGTCTCTCTGTTCTGAAATCCCAACCACTTGTGAATAAATAAAAGCAAAGTTTCCCATGGAACTTACTGTTCAGAATCTGTGTTATTTCTCAAATTTCTGTTGCAGTAAGGTCTGGAATGAACGTGATGAAAACAGTCCCTTCAAAGAAAGGGAGAGTTTCTTTGTGAGTTAGGATGCCCAAATGCACCAGGGCCCCGGTACTGAGCTTGTCCCAAGCTTAAATAAATAAATGAAAACAGTGTGTGAAAGTTAAGGTGCTGCTGTACTCCATGATGACAATTTCTGTTCATGTGTTTGTGGATTTTTTCCAGTATGTGCAGATTCTAGATATGAAGTCAGGATTGCTTCACTCATATCCTGTCTCCCCGGAGGCTAGCGTTCAGGCTCTGCAGCAGTGGATCAAGGCCATGACCGGCATTGAAGAATTTGATCAGGAGCTTCTGCTGGAAACAGGAACTGCCTTGGACCCTCGCAAGCCTGTCAGTCAGTGTGCACCAGACTGCAGGGTAAGGGCACTGCTGAAATCCAGGGAGTGAGATACACAATAGATGGTATGGGAGAATGTATTAGTCATTTGGCATCATGCATAATGCTCCATACTACGTCACTGTAGAGGTCTTCAGGTACAGTGTGCAGTGTCCCTGCCGCTGAGCCAGGAGCTCTGAGTTTGAGACCAATCTCAGAACTTGATGGCTAAGGAATGTTCAGTTGTAACACAACCAAACAGTTTATCAACCTGAAAATTCTTTCAACACACGCCAGTAGCAGGCAGTAGGAACAGGCGAGATTCTTAGTTAGCCATATGATGGAAAGAACACTAGAGCATTTACCGTCACTATCCATGGCCCAAACACCAACATACATCTAAAAAATGCATGTTGCCACAGCACCCCAGAAGGGCTCAGTGAACACTAACACATACCACCACCACTGTGATATCCCAAACAATGTGGGAAGTGGTTGTAAGGGGACGGTTGGAATATGGATTTCTTTTTGCCTTGGCAAGCTGTAATTTTGTTTGTTGTAATGTCTTTGTAGCAGAATGAAGGGAAGAAATCAGAGCTGGCCATCATCTATCTCTTTGACAGAAGTACAAGTAACTATGACGGACAGGTCACTGTTCCGAAGCATCCAGATGCCGTGAATTTTATACGTAAGCCCCCACGTTTATATCCTGTGAAAGACACGAAGCCTCGATGTTGGGCATTGGGCATTGGTTAGCTGACAATGATCCTGACCTGGAAGATTGGGTCAGGGTTGTGATGATGTGAGATTTGATCATAGGTTTGCCCACTGCCCCCTGCTTTGCTCTCCCCATGGAGTTGATGTTGGACATGGACCCTACTGAGCTACCAGCTCCATCATGTTAACACTGGGGGAACCCTGAGAGCCTGTGCTCTGAAACAATTGACAATGGAATGCCCTGCTTCTCTTCCATTTGACCTTTCGTACCCCAGAGGGGCCACTCAGGACAAGTTTGGCCACCTTCCCTGAACTATTGCCCTCAGAGACAGCAGCACAGACTGTCACCTCTGACATGATTTACATCTGTTGCTCATTCCTAGTCAAGCGGAGAAGGTAGTGGCGAGCTAGGAGGGCAGTTGTGAGCCATCCACATTGGTATGAAACTGGGGTCAAAGTTAGGCCCAGCGTGGTAACAATGGCACATTTGTTGTATTGCTAATCAAGTAAGAGAGCTCCATACCATCTTTCAGGTATAACTGACACACTTTGTCTTTTAGTCACTGCCGGAATCCCTGAGCTTTGGTCTGTGTTTTACTTCTCACCCTATTTGGGTTTGGGAGTGGGGCTTGCAAGTTTTAAAACAAAAACTAGATTTTAGTGCATCACGAAGTGTTGTCCTATGTTCATGCTTCTGTGGCCCACACTGCCATCTTGTGTCCTGTTTGCAGTCCAGAATCCAAAGCAGATGCTGCCCTATCACCAGTTGCGGAGGTCCTGGGGTCAGAGCTGGCATGTGATCCGTAGCCTGAAGGAGAACTGCATCCGACTGCAGCAAGGTCAGCGGGCAGCCATGTAAGTGTGAGGCAAGGGGATACCAGTTCTGCATTATGATCTGTGCTGTCCCTGTCAGAATTAGCTACTGTTTGCACAATAGTTAAAGATAAATTTCAGCGTATTTCTACAAATGCCATGTCCCCTCGGTTTTCTACTTTTCTCTCCTGAAAGCATTGATTTTGATGCTGAGGTCAGTCGTGATGCCATTGAAATCCTGAGTATCCACTCATTTCCCCCATCTCCTTATGGGAGTAAAAATGTGGTGTGCATCATATCCTGCCCTTGTTCTGTAATGATGCATATAAATTGAATGTGACTGCTTTTCCCCTCATGATCCAAAAGCACTGAAGGAGGCCCTTTGTAAGCTAACTGATGTTAGAGGTTTATGATGTTGAAGATCCCCTGAAATAAATTATTTGGGACTCCAACTATCCCTTCCCACAGCTCCTCTGGGATAACTGAACACTTCCTGGCATTTTGCCTTCTTTAGCATAAGTAATGGCTTATGCTTCCTGACATTAAGCCAGTCACAGCAGAAGCTCAAGGGAAGTTGTTTCCATTTGGGAAAATGATTCAGTTTGATCCAGGACTCTAGAAAGGAGGATGACGTGAGCAGAATGGACAAGGAGGGTGGGGGTGAGCTGGAAGGGTGAGGTGTGTAAGGAGGATGAGAAGGGTGAGGGTAGACAGGGAGGATGAGCTAGTTGCTGAGGTGTATAGGGAAGTTGGGGGTAGGATGGGAGGAATGGTCAACCCTATGAACATTATATTGATGTTCACGTGACATCACTGTGTCACTATCTGCTGGGAGAAACTGATGTCTATAGGAGCTCTGAAGTGACTTGCTCTGATCATCCAACCTTTGTGTGCAAGTCCAGGAAGAAAATGCTGACAGGCTATTTAGCCACAGAAACTTCATAGCTGAGCACCCCAATCCTATTGTTCCCTGACACCCACAAAAATATTAGATCAATAGCTTGTAATGATAGAAGTTAATGCCTTCCTTTTATTTTATAAATGGTGTTTTATATTGACTATTCTGCAGTTTTTGGAACACACCCACACTCAATAAAACCTGAAATATAAATCCACGGTCTCTGCTATTTGTACCTTGCTGATTAATCTCTCCTGTTTACTGGATTGATCCTGTCAGATTTTAGCCTTTTGCTTTCCTTGACTTCATAATTTGGCTATTACTGTCTGATCTTGTTCGAGAAGAGAAGGCCATTCAGCCCATCGAGTCCATGCCAATTGTCTGTAGAGTACTCCAATCAATGCCATTCCCACACTGTCTCCCCATTGCCCTCCAAGCTTATTTCCCTGAAGGACCTGTCAGTTTTCTTTTGAAGTTGTTCATTGTCTCCTTTCACCAGCATCGTAAGCAGCAGGTCCCAGCTCATTACTACACACCGCATAAAAAAGTTCTTCCGCACATTCACCCTTCTTCATTTCTTGTTCAGAACCGTAACTCCCTATCCTGTAGTTGTTGTGCCATCATCTTTCTTTGTTTACCTTTTCTGAGGCAGACTTAATTTTGTCAACCTTTATCAGATTTCCCGGGGAGAATGGATTTTTGAACGGATGTCTTATTTCTCTCCAGGATGAGTTTACTGCGCTATAACAGCAATCTGTCCAAACTTAAGACAACCATGCTGTCCAGGTGCCAGCAGCTGAAAGCCAAGCTGGATTTCTTCCGAGTCAGTATCCAGATTGACCTAGAGAAATACAGTGAGCAGATGGAATTCGGGATCAGTGAGTATTCAGGTGTCAGGCATCAAACAGGGCCAACGCGTCAATAGCCAGTAAATATTAATGAGATGCTCATCCCAAGAGCCAGGGCCGGCCCAGAGGTGTCGCACCTTGCAACATTCCTTTGACACGTACACTGCTGGCAATATCGGCAAAATATCGGTGAACAGAAAGTTCGGGCAATTTGCAGCAGGTCAGTCAGCCCCCCCAGTGGGGAATAGAGAGAGAGAGAGGGTGCTATTGTATTGGTTCCAGTAAGACCCCTTAAAACCAACCTCTCCTCTCCCTCTTTGTGCGTGTCTGCTGCATATTCAAAGTACTAAAGCATGATCGCAGCACAGTACTGGAGGACCCTATTTGGCCCATAATGTCTGTGGTGGGTCACTGTAAGAACACCTCACCTAATCCCAAGCATGCTCCGCGGATCTTTTTCCTAAGCAAATTATCCAATTCCCTTTCAAAAGGCTTGATTGAATCTGCATCCACTACACTCTCAGGTAGTGTGTGCCAAGTAATTTTTCCTCATGTCACCTTTAGTTCTTTTGCCAATCACCTTTAAATTGTTGTCTTGCTTGACCCTTCTGCCCGTAAGAATAGATTCTTCCTATCTACTTTATCCAGACTCCTCATGGTTTTGCACACTCCTTTCACACCCCCCCCCCTCAGCTTTGTCTTTAAGAAGAGTAATCCTGATTCAAAAACATAGCCACGTTATTTTCTTGTCATGGTCCCTGGACTCTTTCAACGTTAATCAATTATCTTTCCTATACTTCAAAAGCACTCCATTGACTGTCACAAAAGGCACTATGTATGTCCAAGTTGAGGTTTACACCTCCGGACCTTAATCAAGACTTCAATTTAAAGGACCAATGACAGACTCTTTATGCTAAAATGTCTATTTAAGAAATGGCTAACATGGATTTAGAAGAAGAGAATTGCACACTTCACGAAACATGAGTATATATCACTATACCTCCTGATATAGTTTATTTGGATTTTCAGGAAGTTTTTTGGCAAAGTTCCAAGACTGAATTGCCTCATTCGATGGAATTAGATTGAAACCTGTCACTGTCTGCACTAGGGACAAAATTTTGTTTCTATCTTGCTGACCCAATTATCATTGTCTTCCAGCCTCAGAGAAAATGATCACTGCCTGGAAAGAAATGCAATTGAAAGCAGAAGGTTGCAGAAGAGTGAGTGTTCTCGCTGCCTGACTGCCTGTCTCCCTGTCGATGCTTGGGATCTGGATTCTTTTTTGATGCTTTGCCGGGATGACCATCTTCGAATATTGCCTTTCAATCCAGTCTCCAATAAGTGGGGTGGAGTAGTGATGTGGTGGAAGTCGTGAGAGTGGACAAAACAGAGGGGTTTATGTTTCAGGGATATCGAGATGACCATAATTGAAATATAAGAAATAGGAGCAGGTGTAGGTCATTCAGCCTTTCAAATCTGCCTGCCAGTCAATGAGATCATGGCTGATCTGCTCCCAGGCCGGAAGTCCTCTTTCATGCCGGTTCCACACAGATTTTCAAAAATCTATCCACCTCCTCTTTAAGTACTTACAATGATCTAGCCTTCGCTACTCCCTGGGATACAGAATTCGAAACATTCGCTATCCTCTAGGAGAAGTAATTCCTTTGCAACCCGGTTTTAAATTGGAGTTAAGGGACTTTAGCATTTTCTGAAGAAGAATATTTTTGCTTTAGAGGGAGTGCAGCCAAGGTTTACCAGACTGGTTCCTGGGATGGCAGGATTGACGTATGAGGAGAGGTTGAATCACTTAAGTTTATATTCGCTGGAGTTCAGAAGAATGAGGAGAGATCTCATTGAACCCTATAAAATTCTAACCGGGATAGACAGGGTAGATTCAGGAAGAATGTTCCTGATGGTGGAGGAGTCTAGAACCAGGGATCACAATCTAAGGATATGGGGTAATCCATTTAGGACTGAGACAAGAAATTTCTTCACCCAGAAAATGGTAGGCCCGTGGGATTCACTGTGGAAAGCAGTTGAGGCTAATACATTGAGTCCTCGGGGCTAAAGGGATCAAAGGAAATTGGAGAAAAGTGTGAACATGCTATTGAATTGGATGGTCAGCAATGACCATATTGAATGGTGGAGCATGTTCAAAGGGCTGACTGGCCTACTCCTGCCCCTAATTTCTATGGTTCTATGTCCCCAGGTTTGAGATTCCCTACTAATGAAAACATCTTCTCAAATTCTACCCTGTCAAACAAGATTCTGATGGGTATGTTACAAGAATTGAAGCGTGGGGAGCTTTTAATGATGGAAGGTGGAAAATGCAGGATCTTTGGCTTCAAAAATCGAGAGATTCAAAGCGAGGAAGTTGTGTTGAACTTCTATCGAGCGTTGATTAGGTCATAAATGTAGTATTGTGTCTAGCTCTGGTCACCGCACCTTGGAAAGGATGTGAGAGTCCTCGAGGAGATTTATCAGAACAGTTCCAGTGATGGGGGATTTTAGCCACGAGGTTAGTTTGAAGAATCTGGGACTGTTTCCCTTGGTCTAAAGAAGATTGAAGAGAGATTTCACAAGATTATGACAGTACTATATAACAATGTTAATTATAGGGTCGACAAAATAAAGCTGTTTCCATTCACTGACAGTAGAAGACTAGGGAACAGGTTTAAGATTTTGGGAGAGAGATGCAGGAGGTCAAAGTAGAAATGAATCATTTCAAACAGAAATTGAATGGGCATTTGAGCTAAACGAACTTTCTGGGCTACAGGATAAAGTAGGCAATGGGGTTGATAGATTGCTCAACAAAGAACGAACGAGGACTTGTTGGCCTGAATGGCTTAATTCTGTGTTGTAATGTCTCTGAGAGGTGACAGCATGGGGTAGAGTTTCGATGGGAGAACTGGGCCAGAAATGGACAAACGGCTTTCGATCTGGAACAAGGTTGTTCTCTGGACAGAGTTAAGGAGAAAGTTGAATTTGGAGCAGAGCAAGAGACTAAGGATCCCACCCAACTCAGTGGAATTCCTGCCCAGCTCTTGTGCTTCTCTGTGGTATCTTTTTCAACAGTTTCTCTGCTCTCTTCAGATGGATGACGTGACTACTCTGGACGAGTTATCCATGGCACTTCAAACCGATCTGGTTGACCTGCAGAGGAGCCCATTAGCACGACAACGAGGAGAGGCTCTGGAAGCTCTGTAAGAAACTCTTTAATTTTCTGAGATCACGTACTGTGTTTGCTTCTCCACTATACATTTATGGCTTAGTCTGACCATTCAGAGAGGAATCATACTTTGTTTTTATCTGCTGAATTATTTTTGAATTAAATTAAAACTCGCATTTATCTAAAATCATCATTGATACTCCTCACGGTGTGTGTATTTCTCATAGTGACATTAATAATGCCACAGTAATGTCAGAGGATCAGGAAGGAATTCCCTTGGGTCTGTGTGAATGTATCTTTCTCCATATCCCAATTATATTGAAGGAAGCATCCCCAAGATCTTCACAGCCAAGAAATTACATTGAGAGACCATCACTGTTGCTTTGTGAGCATATGCAATGGCTAATCTGCACACAGCAAGCTCCCACAAGTAGCAGTAAGATGGGTGCCTAGTTAATCTGCGTGTGTTGGTGAAGGAGAGGTTGCTGTGAATTAGAGTACATGGCCCTGATTATTGAATGGGACCAGTTTATGTGATTACATAGGATACATGTCATTGAAACAGACCATTTGGCCCAACCACACTACGCCGGTGCGTTTTTTTTTAAAAAATCATACATGGAGTGTGGGTATCATTTTGGACATATCTCTGATTCCTTGGTGGGCAATTAAGAGTCAACCACATTAATGTCTATCTGGAATAACAAGGTGTGGAACTGGATGAACACAGCAGGCCGGGCAGCGTCAGAGGAGCAGGAAAGCTGACGTTTCGGGTCGGGACTCTTCTTCAGAAATGGGGGAGGGGAAGGGGGTTCTGAAATAAATAGAGAGGCGGGGGAGGCGATAATAGAAGGTGAAGACTCCAGCATCGGCAGTTCCTACTATCTCTCAATGTGTATCTGGAGTCACCTGTCAGCTTGACCAGGTATGATGACATATTTCCTTTGAAGGACATTACTAAACCAGATAGGTTTTTACAATGATGAACGGTAGTTACATGGCCACCTTTAGACTAGGCAGCATATTTTTATTGATTTCAAAGAAACCTGGGAACTAATCTGTGAGTCTGAGATTGGTGGTGGCTAGGTTTTAGGGGTGATTCTGAAAAATAGGATTTACATGTATTGGAAAGGCAAGGAATGATTCTGGATAGTCAGCATGGTTTTGTGTTGGGGGGAAATAGTGTCTCACAAAATCGATTGAGTTTTTTGAGGAAGTAACCAAAAATATTGATGAGGATAGAGTGGCAGACATTGTTTACTTGGACTTTAATAAAGCCTTTGACAAGGTTCCATATGGTAGGCTAATTGGTAAAATTAAATCACATTGGCTTCAGGAAGAGCTTGTCAATTGGATACAAAATTGGCTTTACGGTAAGAGACAGAATGTGGTGGTGGAGGGTTGTTTTTCAGCCTGGAGGCCTGTGACCAGTGGTGTTCTGCAGGGATCAGTACGATCACATTTGATTGTCATTTACATAAGTGGTTTGGACGAGAATGTAGGCGACATGATTAGTAAGTTTGTGGACGACACCAAAATTGGTGGTATAGTGGACAGTGAAGAAGGTTATCTAAGAATACGAAGAGGTCATGTTCAATTGGGTCAATGGGCTGAGGAGTGGCAGGTGAAGTTTAATTTGGACAAATACAAGGTTTTGCATTTTGGTAAAACAAACAAGGGCAGGACTGATACAATTAATGATAGGGTAGTGTTGTAGAACAGATGGACCTAGGGGTTAAGGTGTATAATTCTTTGAAATTTGCATCACAGGTAGGCAGAGTGGTTAAGATGGTGTTTAGCAGGCTTGCCTTCATTGCTCAGAGCTTTTGGGTATAGGAGTTTCAACATCATGTTGAGGTTGTTCAGAACGTTGACAAGGCGTCTTCTGTGTGTGCAGCTCTGGTCAACCTGTTATAGCAAGGATGTTAAACTGGAGAGGGTTCAGAAAAGACTTACCAGGATGTTGCTGGGAATGGAGGATTTGAGTTATAAAGATAGGCTGGAACTTGTTTCACGGGAGAATAGTAGGTTGAGGGGTGACCTTATAGAAATTTAGAAACCATGAAGGGCATAGATAAGGTGAGTAGCAAAAGACTTTTCCCTAAGGTACAGGAGTTCAAATCTTGGGGACAAGTTTTTAAGGTGAGAGGAGAAAGATTTAAAAAGGACATGAGCGGCAACTATTTTATACAGACAATGGTTAGTGTGTGGAATGAACTGCCAGCGGAGGTGGTGGATGCAGGTGCAGTTACAACAGTTAAAAGACATTTGGATAAGTACATGAATAGGAAAGGTTTGGAGGGATGTGGGCTAAAAGGAGGCACATGGGACTAGTTTATTTTGGGAACATGATCGGCATGGACTTATTGGACCGGAGGGTCCAATTCCATGCTGCATGACTCTATGACTCTCTGATTTTCTGATAGGATTTGAACGTTAGCCTGGGGTTCAGATTACTAATCAGAGACATTACTACTACGCCACTGACTCTCCCATATGCTAAACTCAAGCCGCCTCCTGTGTTTCCTTATCTAAATATACCAACGTAACTCCCAATAGCTTCTTCCTTATATGCTTGACTAGCTTTGTCTTAAATGAATGGTTATTTAATTCACCTACTTCCTGAGGTGGTGAACTCCGTATTCTCATCATTCCTATGGTAAGAAATTTTCTTCTAAATTCCTGATTGGATTTCTTAGTGACTATCTTATATTGATGGTTTCCAGTTATCATCTTCCCTATATTGTACTTCTATTCAGGCTAGCAAAGACCTCTGTTCGGTCACCCCTCCGGTATTTTTGCATTCAGTAGAGAAGAGACCCAGTCTGTCTCAATCCTTTTGTGATTTGTATACCCTTTGCATTTCTGCCTTCACCTTTGTATCCTTCTCTGTACACTCTCACAGTTGCCTCGATCTCCTTTGAGTAATTTAGCAACCAGAACTGTATGCAGTACACTTTCACTGTGTAAATAGCACATTTGAGTTATCTCACATTCAATGCCTTATTGGTACACTATCAGAAGTTACTAAATTACTGTGTGCTTTAAAAATCAGATTTAATGTTTTCCTTCCACCCCAGGGAGGACGCTGCGATGGAATTTTACCGTAAACTCCGGGAGAGGCCAAGAGGTAGGAACAAAGACTTCAAACACACAATAAATGGTAAAAACCTGAAATAGGAATAGAAATCTTTGTCGACAACCAGGGGGCACATTAGTTGCTGCAAACGGTGGAGACAGGTTGACATTCAGAACGTGAGTCCAGCCCAGGTGATGGGTCCACAGCTGAACTATTACTTTAAAGCTACTCTTGAAGCAATGGTGGGCTTTAACTTTTATTCATGGTTTTATTCCTGTCATTACCCTCATACCAAATCTGGAGAGTGGCAGACGGAGAGCATGATACCAATTAGTTATAACAGGATAACAAGACATAAATAGGTTGGCACAAGAGGTGAACAAGCAGCAGATGGAATTTAATACAGAGAGGTGTGTGGTGTAACGTGAGCAGAAGCCAACCTGGGCTTAGTTTTTAAAGGGAATGCAGGGACAGAGGGTCCTGGAGGTGCACGTGCATAGATCTTTGAAGGTGGCAGGACTTATGGAGAGACTGGTTAGCAAAGCAGCTTGGGTTTCATAAATCTAGGAATGAGTACAAAGTTGAGAAATCGTGCTGAATTTTTGTAACATTTTGGCAATGTCATAATTAGAATAAGAAGGATGTTAAGGTCCTGGAGAGAGTGTAGAAGGGATTTACCAGAATGAATGGAGGGATTTTAGTTACAAAGTTAGGTTGGAAAATCAGGGATTGCTTTCCTTGGAGCAAAGAATACTTGAAGTGAAGGTTGATAGAAGTGTACAAGATTATTACAGGTTCAGATCAGGTAGATAAAGAAAAATTGTTGCTTATAGCTGATGGTATGGGGGATGGGACAGATTTAAGAATGCAGGGAGAATGTGATGAAGAATATTTTTGCACATTAATTGGCAATAATCTTAATAGCTAGGCGGATATGGAGACAATGTGAAGATTTCAAGTAGAGATTAGATGAACACTTGAGGGAAATAAACTTGCAGAATACTAGGAGAATGGGGGAAATGGGACTGTATGGCTGGCTCCAAACACAGCTGGCATGGACTTAATAGGGTGAATAGCCTCCTCCTGTGCTCTCCGTCATGGTGCTGCCTCCAATAACCAGGGACAGGAGAAAAGGGAGAAGGAGGTGATCAGGAAGACATCGAAGAGGAGATCTGGTGATCGGATGGTTTAATATGATGTGTTTGTTCTATAGACCAGCGGTCCAATGGGGACAGCCAGGAAATGGTGCGAATCCTTTTACAAACCCTGCAGAGTCTCGATAAGAAGGTGAAAGACATCTACTCGCATCTCAGGTATGACTGGTAGAAGGGGCAGTTATTAGGATGGTGTACAGATACTGAATGGGCTTGGTTTGGCTTCAGAGTCTCATACACAATCACAGCAAGTCAGGAGACCAAACTCAACAACCAAGTGGTTTCTGATACCCTGCAGGAGAAAAATATCACTCAAACTTGCTCTGCCCTCTGGTTAATTAGGAATGAAACAAGTGTATTATACAAACTTTCTGAAGGAATGCTAGTTACTGAGGATGGGAAGGAGCGATGGCT
>JAHRHZ010000122.1:3483135-3503780 GCA_024137785.1 Ginglymostoma cirratum | reverse complement strand
CTTTCTGAAGGAATGCTAGTTACTGAGGATGGGAAGGAGCGATGGCTGATTCTGCCTCTGTGAGACAACATGGTAGGGTTAGAGAGCGGAATGCAGCTCTCTTCATATAGCAGCAAGGCGTGGCGAAGTGACTTATCTTGTAGCCTGGTCCCTAATATTACTGCATCACTGAGAACCAAGTAATGTTCACTTTGTTTGCTGACACCCTGGCCCAAGAACAATTCCAGCAATTAAGAAAATGTAATCCTTAACACTAATTGGTGACATCAGGGGATACAACATCCTGCTGGGACATTGGAGAGGCAGTTTTAGTCTGTATGATTACCCCATTCTGTTACTGTTTTTGGAGTGCTTAATGGAGACAGTGAAGAAGAAGATTTAATCTGCAAATAACCTGTGCTGTAGCTGCCCTGAGAGTGTTTGATGGCCACAGCTTTACTCTGTATCTAACTCATGGAATGCCTTCACTGATCCGATGCTCTCTACAGCTGTAATTTGTCGTCTTTTGGTTCTAATGCTGTGGGCATTAGGGAAGTGAAATGACTGGAAGCATGCA
The DNA here is from genome assembly GCA_024137785.1 of Ginglymostoma cirratum. Classification (NCBI taxonomy): domain Eukaryota; kingdom Metazoa; phylum Chordata; class Chondrichthyes; order Orectolobiformes; family Ginglymostomatidae; genus Ginglymostoma; species Ginglymostoma cirratum. Next base: position 3,503,224 of record JAHRHZ010000122.1, on the reverse strand, counting down.
GCAAGGAACAGTATCATGATTGGAAAGAGTTTTGACATTCAATCTTTGGACGTGAGAATTGCTGGCAAGGCTGGCATTCATTGCCTAAACTCTGTTTTTGGAAGGATGGTGTTGAGCTGCCTTCTCGAAGGAAACAGGGGACAGCAATAAATTTGCAAAGGAATAGTGGTCTTGGAACAACAAGTTTGATTAGCTAGCTATGGGAGGTCTGGTAATTTTACCGTGACTTTTGTGGTACAGTTGTGTTCTCCAGATGATGTGTCTTTGTATTAATTCACATGTATGGCTGCTGTGAGATGGAGGCGGTTGTTTCTTGGTCTCTGTACGTTTCCTGTCCTCTTGCAGTAAAACTCTGGCCTGTAAACAGAAAGTAATCGATCTACTACCCCGGCTGGACGAGGTACTGCAGCAGATGGCAAACGATGAGAAGCAGGTGATGAAACTACAGGAGAAGCGGCAGAAAGAACTCTGGCACCTCCTGAAGATTGCATGTGTAAGTATTGTCAGCTAATTATTCTGCCGTCTTCTGAGTTTTATTATCAGAATGAGGACTACCCCTCGATTGCACTATGTCTGAGATGCATGTAAGTGCAACAGTGCTCAAGGGATGCTGCACTGTCAAAGGGACAGGTAGAGGCAGTGAAGGAGCATTGCACTGTCAGAGATGCTGTGGAGACTTTTGACTCAGACTTCACCTGCCCTCATAGGTAGATGCAGAAGATCACACAACACTGCTATAAGAAGGGCAGTGAAGTTCTCCTCAGTGTCCTGACAAATATGTATTCTTTAAGGAAAAGACTAAACCGATTTTAGGTTCAGTATCTCATTCTTTATGCGATTTTGGGTTCTTAGCATTAGCCAGACATCTGGTGACGCGTTTAAATCCCATTCCTGCAGCTGGCAAAGTCAAATTCAGTGATGAAATAAATTTGAATAAGGAGTTTATATTGGTAATCGTAGCCATATAATACAGGATTGTTATTAAAGCCTATCTGGATCTCTTACTCTCCTTCCAGGAGGGAATTTGCCATCTTTACCTAGTCTGGTCTTTGCGGCTCCAGACCTGCAGCCGCGACCTGGATTGCAAATGTTCCTCAAAATGGTCCAGCAGAATGTTTAGCTATATTTGAGGATGGCACACCACAGCCTTTTGGATATTGGGAGAATAAATACTGCCCTTGCCAATAATGCCAAGTCCTGTGAATGAATAGTGGAAGAAAAAGTGGCTGGAAACAAGTCAGAAGGTTCTAACATGCAGTTGGATACAAGTCCCATAGTTGGGTTTTTTTTCTCACTAACATGGTCTCTCTGTGCTGGATGTATCTATGACAGAATTAAAGCCAGCATTTCATTGACTATCGTTCCTCTTGAGAACATCCTGTTAATGATGGGGAGTAGACACAATTTCAGTATTATTTTAAGAAGATAAAACATTTGAATTGGAACTTTTCTAAAGCAATTAGACAAACACTTGAAAGGAAAAGAAATGTCAAAGAATTGTAAGGCTGTGGGGAAGGAGTTGTGGGTACAAACTAATCACGATAACTCTTCAGAAGGGCACTTTGGGTGAGTGGCCTCTCGTGTTGTACGATTCTACAAAACTGATTCTACAAAACTACAAGACTTTTTTCTCCAGGTATTCCAAAATACTTATATGAATTTCAACAGCTGAAGTATTTGTTAAATTTACCTTAATTTTGTGGCCGCATCCAACTGCTACCAGCAAAATCTGAGCCGGGTTTGTGCTTTCTTTCAGAGTAAGGTGCGAGGTCCAGTCAGTGGAAGTCCTGAGAATCTCAGTACCAGCCGTCTGTCTGCACCCAACCAGTCCATTTCTCCTCCTTCTCTCAGTGTGCTGCCCTCCGAGAAGTCCAGAAATTTGTAAGTTTCAGAATTCCACCCTCTTTGTTTGGGCCAACTCCAATTCTAAAAAATGAGACAGAAATTGGTTTCTGAGGGTTTTTGGTCACAGAAGTGAGACCCATTTGCTCAACTACGGAATGAGCAGCTAACTCTTGGAGCACCATAGGGAGAGTGACTGCCTCCAGTCATGAAAATAGCTGGTTTACAAAGCGTGTGAAGAAGGTGGCAGGCTGGTCCTGATCATGCCTGTACTCTGCTCTCGAGCAAAGCAGTGGGTGTGAAAATGCTCATCCTACCAAGAGGCACAGGCTCCAGTAGAGAGGCACTTTCCCTTCTCTTTCAGAATGACAGTTTCCCTGCCACCCTCTCAGCCAGCGCTCAGAGCATCCCTGCTGTGCCATGCTGCCTCACTTTAGCCTGAACTGTTACAGACTGGCACATGAGGAGCAGAGCTCCTCGGTCAACATCATAGTCAGAATAAGTATTTTCACGGACTATCCAGTAACCTCCCAATTCCCAAACTAAACTGGGTGCTTTGAACTGACTGTGAATGATGGTTAGATGGTAATGGCCTATGACCGTGTACTTTGGAAAGTCTATAGGTAAAGGGCAAAAAAGGGTCGCACTTGGATCCAAGACTTTTGAAAGCTTTTCCTTGTTCTCTCTCTCAGAGAGGAATCGCTTGTTGTAATTGAAGAAAGTCAGAACTTCCGCAATCAGCTTCTGAGTGCAATGCAAGAGACAACTCAGGATCATGAGAATTCTTTGCAGGTGAGACTGAGGCTGATACATTTCTTGAATTCTATTTCCTTTCAATATGTAATCTTTGTAAATTCTTCATTTCTCCTGACAGAGCTTTACTCTGTATCTACAATCATAGAATCCCTACAGTGTGAAAACAGGTCGTTTGGCCCCACAAGTCCACACCAAACCTCAGAGCATCCCCCTATAACCCACATAATCTACACCTCCCTGAACACTACGGACAATTTAGCATGGCCAATCCACCTAACCTGCACATCTTTGTACAGTGGGAGGAAACCGGAGCACCCGGAGGAAACCCACGCAGACACGGGGAGAACGTGCAAACTCCACACAGACAGTTGCCCGAGGCTGGGATTGAACCCAGGTCCCTGGCGCTGTGAGGCAGCAGGGCTAACCACTGTGCCACCGTGCCACCCAATATGCTGTATGTGCCCTGGGAATGTCTGGGGACAGAATAAAGGTAGCATTACCTGGTCTTTAACCCTGTGCTGTACCTGTCCTGGGGGTGTTTGATGGGGCTAGTGTAGAGAGGGCTTTACTTTTAGTTTGAAAGAGTACAGGGTGCTTTACTCCATATCTAACTCCATTCTGCATCCAGCCTGGGAGTTTTATTGAAAACTGTAGAAGCTTTAAGAGAGTAGAGTGAGCTTTATTTCGTATCTAATCCCATGCGGTACCTGCCCTGGGAGTTTTATTGAAAGCTGTAGAAGCTTTGAGAGTAGAGTGAGCTTTATTTCGTATCTAACCCCATGCGGTAGCTGCCCTGGGAGTTTTATTGAAAGCTGTAGAAGAAGCTTTACTTTTTATCTAACCTGTGCTTCTTGGTGTTGACATTATGTGCCTGAGCTGAATGCATTCTATTCCTAGCCTAACATTCCTGAATTTAACAGCCCAAAATTTACCACAAAAGCTGTCTTTGTTCTTTGTTTCAGTCATTGGATTGGAGTTGGCTTTCCAGCTGATAAGGAATTGGGCACTGGATTTAATTGTTCCTCATCATTTAGCTGTGATTATAATATTACATGAACGTGGGACTTCACCTCTATTAGGTGATGCAGAGGGAAGTCCGAACGTAATTTGCACTAATCTTGGTTTGGGAAGAGAAAGAAGTTCAGACTTCGATCTGTCAAAACTTGGTCATCACTGCCTCCTGCCACTCACTTCGTCGTGATCAATATTTCAACCTCCTCTCCTGCCTCTATGCAGTTGGTTTGAAACTGTTCAGCACCCAGGAACAACATTACTATCCCTTCCCAGTTTGCCATCTCGGCGAGGGTTGAGGAGATGTATATGGGTCAAATCTTGCTGCTCTGTAAAATGCTGAACCAGCCCCTGTGGAGTCCTGCATCTCATGACGAGCGATGGGCTTTGGCGTGGGTTGTGATTGTAATGGTTCATGCTACACTGGACCTAGGTTTCTAGTAGGAGAGAAAAATGTGATTCAAATTCATTTCTCACTGCTTTGTTTGAGCTGGTTTCTGCCACCTCAACTGCAGGCTATTTGTTGTAGTAAAGTCACAGCACAAGCTACTTTTAAAATAAATTAAAATGTATTGCCTCCATCCTGTCTGTATTATTTTGCTGTTAATGTGTGAAAATGAAGTTTAAACAAAACCAGCTGATGTTTGTCAGATTTAGTGTTCTAAAGTCTGTAGCTCAGTACATATAATCTGATCCATCAGGTAAATTGACCACAGTTTTCATATTGCTGTCAGCTGTGGTTCTGCAATGCACATTTCTGAGCCAATAGCTTGCAGGTTCAAGTTCTGCCCCAGAAACTTGAGCTCAAAATCTAGGCTGAAACCCCTGGTGCAGTACTGAGGGAGTACTGCAGTGTCAAAAGTACCATAAGAAGAAAAGAAATAGGAGCCAGGCGTAGACCTACTCGGCCCTAAAGCCCGCCAAGTCATTCTGTAAGATCATGGCTGATTGGACCTAGAACTCAATGCATCTTTTCCTTTATTCATTCAGGGGATGAGGGCATCGCTGGTCAGGCAGCATTTATTGCCCATCCATAATTGCCCAGAGGGCAGTTAGGAGTCAGTCACATTGCTATGGGTCTGGAGTCACATGTAGGCCAGACCAGGTAAGGATGACAGTTTCCTTCCTTAAAGGACATTAGTGAACCAAATTGGGTTTTCCCGACAATCAACAATGGTTTCATGGTTATCATTAGATTCTTAATTCCAGATATTTATTGGATTCAAGTTCCACCATCTGCCATGGTGGGATTCGAACCCGGGTCTCCGGAATGCTATCTGGGTCTCCAGATCAACAATATAGCGATAATACCACGAAGCCATCGCCTCCTTTGTTCCAGCTCATCATAGCCCACAGTTCTGTGATATTTCAAAAATCTTCTTCCCTTCTCTTTAAATTCATTGTGGTCAAGTCTCCACATCTATTTGGGAGAGAGATTTCCAGAATTTATGATACTCTGGGGAGAAGAATTTCCTTTCCAGCTGAAATTTAAATAAGTATCCTCAGATTCCATTAGGGGAATCAGTCTTACCTCTATCTTGAGAAAATACTCATTGATCTCGTTTCCACCATCTTGTGAGGCAAAGAGTTCAAACGTCATACAGCCCTCTGAGAAAAAGAAAGTCACCATATATCTGTCCCCCTAAAAGGGTGACCCCTAATGTTATAACAGTGTCCCCAATTCTGGGTGCACAAGACAAAATATATTTCCACATCCACCTTGTCAAGACCATTCATTATCTTATGCAATCAAGTCACACCTTGCTCTTCTAACCTTCAGTGGAAACAAGCCCAGCTTCCCAATCGTTCGTCATAAGGCAACCTATTCAACCCAGGTATCAATCGAGTAAATTCCCTCTGAACCACCTTCACTGCATTTACTTCATTTCTTAAACAGGTAGAATGGGCTCAATGTGGATTTCACAAGCTTCAAAATCTCCCCTCCCCCAACCGCATCCCAAAACCAGCCCAGCTCATCTCCACCTCCCTAACCTGTTTTTCCTCTCACCCCAAGCCACACCCCCATCTCCTATCTACTAACCTCATCCCGCCCCCTTGACCTGTCCGTCCTCCCTGGACTGACCTATCTCCTCCCTACCCCCCTACCGACACTCACCTTTACTGACTCCATCCCCGCCTCTTCGACTTGTCTGCCTCCTCTCCACCTATCCTCTCCTCTATCCGCCTCCCCCTCTCTCCCTATTTATTTCAGAACCCTCTTTCCCCTCCCCCATTTCTGATGAAGGGTTTAGGCCCGAAACGTCAAGTTTTCCTGCTCCTATGATGCTGCTTGACCTGCTGTGTTCATCCAACCCCATGCTTGTTATCTCGGATTCTCCAGCATCTGCAGTACCTTTTATCTCAGATCAAAACTGCAGTTTTCTAGATACGGTCTCACCAATGCCATGTATAACTGAAGCATAACATCCTTACTTCCAGTTCCTCTTATTACAAGAGACAGCATTCCATTACCCGCCTCAATTATGTGCTACTCATGCACTAGAACATCTGAATTCTTCTGCAGCTCATAATCCTGCAATTGTTCTACATTTAAGTAACAGTCTGGTGTTTTTTTTTTTCCATTCTACCTACCAAGTGAACAACTTCTGTTTTCTCAGATGGTACTCCATTTTTGCCCACTTAACCAATCTGCAAATTCCTTGAATCTTTATCGTAACATACTTTCCTGTGTGACTTTGTATTATCTGCAAATTTATCTACCACGTCTTCATTCCCCTCATCTAAGTCATTGATGGAAACTGTAAAAAGTTGGTACTGAACCAGTCTGCTACAGGACTCTACTTGCTGCATCCTGCCAATCAGAAAAGACCCATTTATGCATCTTCTGTTTTCTGCCAGTCAGCTAATCTTTTTCCAAGCTAATATTCTATACCCAAAACCATGAGCTTTTATTTATGGGATAACATTTGATGTGGCACAGTACAACCACGAGCTCCATGTTATCCACAGTACGTTACTTGTTCAAGAAATGGCTAATAAGTTTGTTAAATGTGACTGCCCCTTCACAAAACCATGGTGATTCTTACCAGTTACCTTGAGATTTTCTAAGTGGACAGCTACAACCTCTTTATTGACCAATTCTAACACCTTCCCCATCATAGATGTTAAGCTAACTGGTCTATTGTTTCCTGTTGTGTCCCTCCCTCCCTTCTTGAATAGAGGTGACATATTTGCTTATTTCCCAATATGGCAGACCCTTTCCTAATTGGGAATTTTGCAAAATTAACAGCAATGCATCAACTCTCATTAACTAACTCTTTTAAGATCCAAGGATGTAATGCAGCAGGACCCACAGACTTGGAAGCCTGCAGATCTGTCAATTTACTTCATTATGTTTCTACGATGATTGTAATTTTACTAATTTAGTCTCCCTTCCTCCTCCCGCTTTACAGCTATTACTAGAGATTTATTTTATATTTTATATAGTGCAGACAGTAGCAAACTATTTGCTCATCCACTATCTCTTTATTATCTACTATCAACTCCATGTTCTCACTCTCCAGAGGACCAACACTCACTTTATTTACTCTCTTCCCTTTTTATATCCGTAGAAGATCTTCCTATCTGTTTTTAGATTTCTATCTAGCTTCCTTTCATATTCTAATTTCTTCCTGCTGATGAACTCATTAGCCACTTTTTGCCATTAGATATATTCTTGAGCAATCATCTGATATACTACTCATCTTTGTATAACTACATGCTTTTTCTTATGTTTGATAATTTCCCTAACTTTATTTTTGCTGACCGTGGCTGGGGGATCCTCTCTTGGAAACATTTTCTTTATAAAAAGAATATACTTTTTGTGACTATTCTGAAATATCCCTTAACTGTCTGCAACTGTCTCTCTATTGATGTGTCCCTTGCCTGGTATGCCAGTTCATTTCAGCTAGCTCAGCTTTCATGCCAACATAGTTGCCATTACTTAACTTTAAGATACTAATCTTAGACCCAATCTTCTTCCTTTCAATCTGGATGTAAAATTAAATCATTGTGTGGTCACTGCTGTCTAGGAGAGACTTTTCTCTCAGGTGATGCTTGATCCTGTTATATTACACAATACCCAGTCTGATATAGAGACAGCAGGAGCTGCAGATGCTGGAGAATCTGAGATCACAAGGTGTAGAGCTGGATGAACACAGCAGGCCAAGCAGCATCAGAGGAGCAGGAAAGCTGACGTTTTGGGCCTAGACCCTTCTTCAGAAAAGGATCTCGGCCCGAAATGTCAGCTGTTCTGCTGTGTTCATCCAGCTCGACACCTTGTTATCCAGTCTAACATAACATGTTTTCTGGTCGGTTCAAAATATGCTCTAACAAACTATACAAAAACACTGTATGACCTCCTTATCAAGGTGACGACTGCTGAAGGGAATTTTACAGTTTTTAGGTAGATTAAAATCACCCATGATTATTGTTGCTGTTTTATTACAAACATCCACTATTTTATCTTGTACACATTCTAATCTCTTGAACCAGGATTTTCTCTAACTATTGCAGTATTCGGGATCCATCCAATCCTTGCAGCCTTGTTTCCACAAATGGCTGTTGGATCATCTTTATTTACTTCAATATATGCTGTCAATGTGTTCTTGAATGCTGCATGCATTATGATACAGTGCCTTTCGTCTTGTCTTTTTCTGATCTTTGTAGAAAGTAGCTTTGATTGTTGCTGTATTCCTCACTTTTTTTATTACCTCTGTCCCTTCCTGCCGTTCTCTAAAATCACTGTTTTCCTCTCATACCTTGTTTCCATTTGTTAACACAGCACACCTTTCCACATTTGATTCCTTGCCCCGACCATTTCATTTAAAAGCCTCTCTCCTTCCTCAGTTATGTGATTCATAAGGACACTGGACCCAGCATTATGTAGACCGTACCAATGATACAGCCTCCACTTTCCCCAGTCCTCGTGCTAGCACTCCACAAACTGAAACCCACTTCTCCCACATTGGCCTTTAAACTCTTTTACTTATCTCTCTAATTTTATGTGACCTGAACCATTTTGCATGTAGATCAGGTTGAGTGTCTAGCTCCTCTTACTTTCTATGAAGAACTGTTTTCCTATGCTTATTTTTCTACCTATGTCGTTGGTACCTACGTGGACCACAGCAACTGGATCCTCTCCCTCCCACAGCAAGTTTCTCTCCAGCCCCGACATGTCCCAAACCCTGGAATTGGACAAGCAACACAACTGTCTAGATTTTCGCACTTCGATGCAGAAGATGGTGTCACATAGAAACATAGAAGATAGGAGCAGGATAAGGCCATTCGGCCCTTCAAGCCCTTCACCCTTTCTTCATGAACACGGCTGATCGTCCAACTCAATCGCCTAATCCTGTTTTCTCCCCATAACCTTTGGTCCCAATCGTCCCAAGTGCTATATATAGTTGCCTCTTGAATACATTCAATGTTTTGACATCAACTACTTCCTGTGGTAATGAATTCCACAGGCTCGTCAGTCTCGGTGAAGAAATGACTTCTCATTTCCACCCTAAGTCATCTACCCTGAATCCTCATGCTGTGACCTCTGGTTCTGGACAAATCCACCATTGGGAGCATCCTTCCTGCATTTACCCTGTCCAGTCCTGTTACAATTTTATAAGTCTCTGAGATTCCTCCCTCACTCATCTCCCGTGCTGTACTATCCCCACTACCACTGCATCTCTTGTCACTCTTCCCACTTGACTGGTTTCCTGTAACACGGTACCATTATTATCTCGTCCACCCTGAAGCCCCTATTTTCATCTGAGCAAGCTGAAAGACCTTCAAACCTATTGGACGATTACTGAAGTTGAGATTCATCTCTGATTCCTTATCTGCCTCACTCATAGTCAGACACTCTTGTGCCTGACCAATGACCAAATCATGAGACCCTATCCTAAGTGGTGTGACTGTCTCCTAATAGAAAGAATCCAGGTTATTTTCCCCCTCCTCGGTGCCTCAGAGTGTCTGTAATTTATTTGTTTCATATATATTGTATTAACATGACCAACAATTTGTTTACTATGTTAAACTTATCATAAAGCCTAACAAAGATTCATAGTTAATCATTTATCCAATTCCATCTTACAAATTCTGTATACGCCAATATTTCTAGTAGTACATTTCATGTCCTAGCAATCCTGTACACAGTAACAATTGTTATATACATGGCTTGGGATGCTTGTGGTCCCTGTTGCTACAGCCTTGGATGTGACTTTTTTTTTTGTTTTAAATCTTTATTGAAAATATTAAGGTAGACTTTACAGTTGCTCCTGTAATTTTTCATTTTTGTAATTTATATTTGTACATACCTTTGCCAACCTGGTAATATTTGGCCTTTGCTTTCAGGAAACTTCCTGAGATTTTTATTCAGGTTTCATGCAAGGCTGGCAAGCCCCAAACTGAAAAACAATGTGAACATTGGCTTTTGCATTCTGCAAACTTTTTGTATAGCTTACTGACTCTATTTCTGGAGAACATGGTTAATCAGTTGCCCCACCCACCAAACCCCACACGTGCTGCAGTAATGCCCTCTGGTGACCTGATCTTTGTTGTCCTGGAATGGGACATTGAGCAAACATTGTGTTTGTGCCTCAGCTCCTTAGAGAGCAGAAAGGACATTATTTCTGTCTATGTGTAAATTGGATCACTGAAAAACCTCACACAGTTCTTGTTCCGAGAAGATGTTAGGCAGGGAATGTGCCTCATGTTGATGCCTTGTTCAAGCTGCAATGGCTGCTGGTGAAAAGAGAATACATGCAAATGTCTTCTCCATTGCTATGGCTCTGGAAATGATCTTGTTACATTGCTATGGCCTTGAATGGTCATTTTTTTTCTGCATGTGCAATTTGTATGAATTGCTCATTTGTTGCTGTTATATATTTTATTGAAGGCTGCCACATCAACAGGCTGCATATTAATCTTCAAACCTTTCCATAAATTTATTCCCACCATGTCATTTTTTAAGAAATTGTATTCAGTCATAAATGAGTTGTGGGCATCTCTGGCTGGGCCAATATTTATTGCCCATCCCTAGTTGCCCTTGAGAAGGTGGTGGTGAACTGCCTTCTTGGACTGCTTTAGTCAATGTGCTGTGGGTAGTTCCACAATGCCATTAGGGAGGGAATTCCAGGATTTTGACCCAGAAATGACACAGAAGGAATGGTAATATTTCCATATTAGGATGGTGAGTGACTTGGAGGGGAACTCACACAAGCGGTTCCATGTGTCTTCCGCCCTTGTCCTTCTAGATGGTTGCGATCATGGGTTTGGAAGGTTTTGTCTGGGGAGCCTTGGTGAATTCCTGCAGTGCATCTTTCATATGGAACACACAGCTTCCCTTCACCCAGAGTTAGAATTTAAATCTCCAAATTCCCCATTGGTAGTAGCAATGGCAGTTCAAATTTAAGACTGCAAGCCACTTTGCTTCAAACTGTTCGCAGCACATTGAAGGCGGTTGTACTCTGTTGCTATGAGCTGTAATGTTCCTGCTCCGTTGCTGTGGACATGGAATGTGGATGTTTCGTTCCTATGGCTCAGGGTTCTCGTGTTCTGCTGCTCTGGATGAGAATTTTCATGGTCTGTCGCTATGGGCTAACATTCTCTCTCATGCCATGTTGCTATGGCCTGGGATGCCATGACAGCGGTGGGTTGAAGCTCCATGGAACAGCTGCTGACATTTTGTGTCCTGTTTCTTTCCTCTTTTACTCTCAGTGGTGAGTGTCAGACACCCAGCTAAGAACAGGAGCTGGGAGTCCCAGGCTCTGTGTTACAAGGAGTGTTTCAAACATCCCCAGAAAAGGCTTTAGCTCTGGGGCTTCAGGAGGAGACCTGCTTCTTTGAAAAGGGGATCCTGATAATGAAAAATCCTCTTTAAAATATATCTGGATGAGGACATTTATCCCTCATAATAAGGTCCTGAAAGTGATGAGCCTTTTTTCACGGAATTCAAATTGTAGAAGTCCTCTTTAAGAACAGTCCCAATGAAAGTCCTCCCTGTTAATTGGATTGTCTTGATGGTAAGACACCCTCCTCAACTGTTGCTCAGTCTCTTCTCCATTTGTGTGTAGGTGGCAATGATGATTATGCTGGAAGAATGAGAAGCATTTCACACATGCTGCGATGTTTAGGCCGTGACAATTTTAAATTTGACTTTGTGCCTTATGGTTGTCACTGCACCCGCAAGAAGAGGCGGATTGTGATTGGAAAGCCGGTGGACTTTATTGATTGGTAGGTACTGCAGTTCCTGGCAGTGAGGATGGAAAAGTGATCATGATGCAGCTTTTACATCCTCGAGATGTCCCAGAGTGCTTCACAACGAATTTGCTTTTCGATTCAGTCAAACAGCACTGCACACAGTAACATCCCACAGACAGGAATGTGATAAATGACTTACTGAGTGGTTCTGATGGTGTTACCCAGAAGAAAACCCTTGATTAATTTTTCTTAGATACAAAAGATCCTCGAGCACTATTCAAACTAAAAATCCAACAACGCAGTCCCCTTTCACACTACACCAAGGGACCAACTGGATTGTATGTTTAAGTCTAGTTAGCTAGGGTTTAAATCTATGTTCCCCCAATTCAGACAATAACATTGAGCCACTAGAATAAATTTTAAACATGAAAAAGGACAGATGAATACAAGCTAACCTATTGAACCTGACTTATCCTGACACAGTTCAACGTCTGCATAACATCGCACCTTTCCCAGTTACATGCAGCCATGCAATCTGATAGAAAGGCAAAATAGAACAAAAGCCTCAGCCGAATGTGAAAGGGAGATGGCAGTATAATGGTAATGTCCCATATTAAAGTCAAAGGCATTGGTTCAAACCCCACAGCTAGTTCACCTATATCCTTTGTGAAGAGAAATCTGCTATCCTTACCTGATATGTTTCACATAAACTCTGGACATACTGACTTTTAACTACCCCAATAGGCTTGCAAGCTCCTCAGTTCAAGGGCACTAGAGGATGATCAACAATACAAGCTTTACTAACAATGCCAACATCCCATGAAATGACATTTGAAAATTATGGAGAAGCCTGTGAAATTAAGAATGGTTCCAATTACCTGACAGGCTCAGAATTAAGATTATTCTGACACCTGGATACACCTGGACACAAAACAGCAAAAAGGATTATGGATATAAACTAAAATGCAAATAAAAGTCAAGCATGTTTAGAATTAAGAAAAAAATTGCTTTTCTAAAAAAAATTGAATACCCTTGATAAAAGGCACTGGAGAAAATTTTGGTGAGATTAGAGAAATGATTGAGTAAATCATGTGGTAATGGATTAGGAATAATTCAGTGTTAATTTTGAAAGCTTGCAGATTTTAAAAGTGGCAGGAGGGTTTGGAGTTTTGTAGGCTTACTGATAAGTAAAAGGCCTGCTTTACGTCTGTTGTTAGCATCCTCATGTACTAATATTCTCTGCAATTACAGAAAAATACAGGCATGGTGCTGCAATCAGTCCCACACATTTAGCCAGCCATGGATATAGAGTTGAAGGAGAATAGTGGGAAAAGTAATGTGATTTAAATAATGTTTTCACCCTTTCAACCAAGAGTAGTGTATGAAGGTCTGCTGTTGTTTGATTAGGAAAGTAAAAGGCAGCTTGGCAAATGGAGCGTCTCATCATGGATCTTTTATACCCATTACAGTGTTGTATGAATTCTGACTATCATTCTCCTTCATCATTGTAAATTTCTGTCTGTAATGTTCTGATTCATTGATGCCCAGGTTAAACTTATCATTCCTTGAATGTGAATGCATCTTCTGAATTAGTGTTACTACCTCTCTGTTCCAAGGTGCTGCCTTCAGCATCAGTGCTGCTACAAGACACGAGTAGGAGAAGGTTGCAATCCAATGATCCATTACAGATGGAGCTGCATTGATGGGATCGTGGAGTGCCCTTCAAGTAAGTTTAACTGACAGAGATTTACGTATGTTCAGAGCACTGACGAGGGGAAGTGTAGGGCCATAAATAAAGCAGGTGCTAGGCACTTACAAATTCCTTAAGTGAATGACACCTAACATTAGGGTTACCAGGGGAAGAGGGTAGTCTACAGCATATATTGTAGCTCCCCTGGAAGGAAAATGTCTATTCTGAGCAAAGAAAGAAAGACTTCCATTTCTTTACAGTCTTTCAAAACTTCAGGAAGCCTTAAAGCAGTTCACAGCTAATTTTTGAATTGTAGTCACCATTATAGCGTTGGGAAATATGGTGGCCAATTTGTGCACAGCAACCTCTTACAAACAACAAAGCGATAACTGACCAGATTGGCTGTTAGTTGACAGATAAATATTGGACTGTCACCAGGGAGAACTCCCTGATTTCCCTCAAAATAGTACCATGAGATCTTTTACATGGGATCTTTATCTGAGGGGGTAATGGTGCCTTGGTTGAATATCTCATCTGAATGTTGGCACATTTGGTAATCCTGCAGTTATGGCAGTATAACATTTTATCAAAACTGATAGTACTCTGGCAGTGCTCCCTCAGTACTAAATCTCTAGCAGTACAGTATTCTCTCATTGCATCTCTGGCAATGCAGGCTTCATGAGTAATGCCCTTCAGTACTGTGGCACAGGGAATGTCAATGCCTCATTAATATTTTGTGCAGAGAGTCTTTGATTCAACAGTTTATTTGAAAGGGTGGAGGAATGGGTTTCTTGTTGATCATGTTTGGACTGCTATTATAGAAATGCAGACAACATATTTATATAGCACCATTAATGTAATGATATGTCTCAATGTATCTGACAGAAGTATTATTAAATAATACACAAAGTGAAATTAGATTAGAGGGCCAAAAGATTTGCCAAAGAGTTTGTTTTTAAGGGGTGCCTAAAAGGAGGTAAGTGAGGCAGAGTTGTTCAGAGGTAGTGGATGTGATCTTTCTGTAGAAAACCTGGGATTGTGTAATTACAAAAAATACTGCAATGGAATCTGAAACTGTAAAGAGTGAGTTTGTCTCACATACAGTTTATTGTATTCATAACATAGTGTACCACCTTTTCTGTGTTGGAACCATGAAACTTCTCAATATGACCCTACCTAGAAGGCATTGCTGATCTGGGGAAAAATAGCTATTGAGAAAATTAGCTATTTCTAGAACCTCTTTTTTTTTTTAAAAAGAAAAATATTTTTGTTGAATTCCACTCTATGATGGCCATTTCTGAACAGTTTTTCCTTACCATTCAGGACCCAAGGCAAACTTGTGCCACATAGCCAGGTGCACATGTGACTACTATCTGGCCCTCTGTCTGCTCCCATTCCCAGTTTGGGAGAAGTACAAGAATCACCCATTGAAACATTGTTCCAAAGATGTACAGTGTTTTTAGCCACCTAAAGAGGAATGGAAACAAAAAATAAAGACTTTCAGAATGTTAATTCTATTTCTGTGTGCAGTCTGTCATCTGCTAATCTGTCTGAGTGTTTGACATGACAATGAGGAGCTGCTAACGTATCAACTCAAAATGGAGAAGAACATAATGAATGAATAGCGTGTCCCCTACTCTGTCGAAGTCTGATGCGACCTTTTGCAAACGATGTCTCTGTGTGACATGCTTCACAGTAAAAGGATCCAAGTGGGGACAGTGGTGGGGAAGTGAGCAGGAGAGATACATCAACTGGTAAAGTAAATTATGTGGTTAAAAAACGGTTAATCCATGGATGATGCACAGCCTGCCTTAGCATTGTCTTAACTCAAGATCATTCAGTAAAATTTGAATGACTACCTGGCCTTACAATCTATTGTATAGCGCCTAGACAACTAGTCTTGCTTCGCCTGAGTGATGAATATAACTTCTGAGTGTGATGAGAAATGCATGATTGGGCTTGGGAGTATTCTGCATTTTAAAGGCCTGCCGGAAATGCCTTTTTCCTCAGTCTCTAGGATCAAGAAATGCCTTTGGAGGACGTGAGGGAAAAGGAATATCGTGAGGTGAAGCTAAAGAAGTGTCTGATACACAGTGAGCATTTCCCTGTCAGTTACGATGAGACTCCATGAGTGTTAATTATCCCGATCATACGATAGGCTGATATTCACAGTGAAACTTGATGTAACACCCTGATGTTGACACTGAAACCGAATACTATATGCTAATATTCACAGGGAAATTCGGTATAAGATCCCGATTATCGCGTCGAAACTCAGTGAATATGTCATGCATTTTGACAGTCAAAGGCAGAAGTAGCCAATGTTACAGAGCATGATTTATGGCGGGACCCCGTGAAGGACGCGGTTGCCGTGGTGACGGAGGTGACGCAATGACGTTGCGTGTGCGTGTGTTCAAAGTGGCGTACGCATTCCCGGGGACGGTTGGAAAGTTGGAAGAAGGTGAGTCAGTGGCTGTTGCGCTTTTTGGTTGTATTCCCAGCTGGGGTGTTCCTGATTGTGAATCCTTTAGGGCTTACGTTGGAGGCCCCTGACTGATTCCAGCCTGTCTTTCGTTCCTCCCCAAGCAAACAGCAGTTCTAACCAGACTACTGCTGATTGCAACTTGTCTCCCTAGTGATACACTGGATTCTGACAATGGTAGGCTCTGCCCAACACTGCAAAAGTGTTTTCGAGCCCAATAACTCCAGCACTGATTCTCACAAGGAACCAAAATGGGAAGAGGTTTTTAGACCCCGCAATCAAACAGGGTTAGAAGAGTGGGTTCTTGAACTGTGTTGTCCAAGGCTCCTTGTGAGGGGCAAATGATCCTTTGGACTACCTATCGGTTCTACCCCAACCACTGTGCTTCCCACCGCAAAAACACTCGTTAGAATTAATGGGAAGAATTAAACTGCTTCTGATGAGATGCCAATGAGTAGACATGCAGGACCATGCTAGATAGCTGCATTTGGCCCTCATACAGCTATTCCTCTTGTCATTTAACCCCACAAATGTTGAAAATCCAATTTTTGGTGACATAAATTGTACTTCTAAAACTAGCTGTTGCATGCACTTGTGACATTTTGTGCTATGTGCATGGGAGTGGTCTGGTTGCCTGATGTCACATGAGTGATGGAGATGAAAGTTTAGCCTGTTGCCTTGTGTGACCCCAGCCATTGTGTTGCATTTTCAACTAGTTAGTGGATGAAAGATCCTTGTGGACAACCAGTGGTTTGGGGGCCATACTTTGACAACCACTGTCCTGTAAGGGTTTTCTGAGGAGGAATGATATGATCAAATCACAATAAATTTCAGGGTGGTGCAGATTATCAAGGCCTTTGGATTAGGCACAGTCACTTTAGTAGGTAAAGACTGGTATGTTGTTTAAAGTAGATTGGGAAATTACATAAAAATATATTAATACATAAGCAATGCAAATGTGTAAGAAGAACTTCCCCCCAACGAATGTACAGTCCTTCAAGGAATAAAGCACCACTGGAAGACGCTCCCATTTATGGCGCAGTAATGAAGTTAATATAGTGCCACATTAGATTCAAAGAAGCAGCTTGCAATGTTACCAAAAAGGATGGCGTGAGCCAGAGGATTTTAAAAATCAGGAAAACCTGACCAAAAATATGGTAGAGGATGAAAATAGAATGGGAGAAAGCCATCAAGGAAATAGCTTGTAAAAGCTTTTCTAAGAATGCTATAAGAGATCAGTGGAAGTAAAATTGATGTCATCAAGGCAAAGACGGGAGAAATGACAATGAAATTAACAAAATGTTAAAGAAATATTTTCTGTACCTGACTTCATAATGGATGCCATAAGAGGAATAATCAAAATATTTGGAGATCTAAGGTTTAATGAGAGTAAGGAACTAAATTAGTTTAAAATAGTAAAGACATCATAGAGTGTAAAAAGAGGAGCTGCACAATTATTAGAAGTGTTGGTTTTGATTTTCCAGTATTATTAGATTTTAGCCCTGGCCCTGTGGATTGGGGAGTAGCAAATATGACTCTGCTATTCAGGAAGGGAATGAGAAAGAAAACTTAAAACTAAAGGCAAATTAGGTGTGTTAGCTGTCTCTACAGATTGATCTGCTGATGTTCTAGATCCAGAGACAAATCAAAAAAGGCAACTAACTCCAAGATTAAGAGTTAAGGAGAATCAAAGGAAATTGAGTGTGATGTTCATGTGCACAGATCAAAACTAGTCAACAGGTTTTAGAAGTAATCCAACAAGATTAATGAAATCTTTATCTAAAGTTAGCATTATGAGGAACAGATCCTTCAGTTGTAAAGAGCTCACTCAAAGTATTGTATTCAATTTTGGGCCCTGTGCCTCAGGTGAGATTTAAGCTATGTGGAATTACCTAGAATTTACAGTGAAGTTTTTTTTTCAGGTTCACATTGATGTTTCTACTCCACATGCCCTTCCTCCCACCTGTCACCCTATCAGTGTGACTTCCTATTCCTTTCTCCCTCATACATGTATCCGTCTTTCTCTGAAATATATCTATCCTATTCACCTTAATCATTTCATGCGATCTCAAATTTCACTTTTCTGAGTATAAATGTTTTTCTTGAATGTCTAATTGAATTTATGTTAGTAACAAGCTGGTAGATCCAATAACATTGCTACAGGGAATCTGTTATGTCTGCTGGGGAAACAAAAAGGCGTGATCTTAAAATTATAGCATTTTGACAGAAAATCAGGATATATGTTTTGTATGAAGCGTTGAATAAGTCTTCAATTCTTTCTTCTAAAAGGTAACACTGGAGATCAATCGATATTTTCAACACAGAAATTGGAATTTTCTTTTGTAAGTCAAGGTTTTTGAGTGCCAGGAAACAAACAGGAAAATGAATTGAGGCACAGTTCAGACACGATCTAGTTAAATGGTAGAAAAGGCTTGAGGGACTGAGTGGCCGCCTCCTATTCCTATGTTCCTCCTTTCCTCCTTTTTCGTTTAAACTATTTTGACATAGCTCTGTTTCTGTATTTCTAGGTAACCAAGATGTCCGAGGGTCCCTCCAAGATATCTGGTCCCATTCCACCAGACCCAACACTATTCCCAGATTTCTACAAGCGTCCGCTGTCAGGTGAGGCTTTACCTGTTTTCCAGTGAAGTGCTTCCATCTTCCTTTTACGTTGTTGGTTGAATTTCCTATTCTCATCTGGGAGGAAACCAAGTTGAAAGAAGTGTTTCTGCATGCAATGATCCTTGCCCTTTTGCCCATTCTGTGCACTAGAAATCTATGCGTGGATTAAGGAAGTCTGAAAGAACAAAATGAAGAAAAATGTCTTTACCTTGTTACTTCTCAAGCAGAGTTGTTGTGCATCTGCAGTACACTCCTCGAAACTTGGGAAAATAACAAGTTGGACTCTAACTGAAAGTTTCAAGTCTTGTTATATTTACAATAATTGGACATCCTATTAATACTAGGATGAAATTCAGTCGAGAACTAGGTGCAAGTAATTGGGTGAGTGAAGATTCATATTCAGTAATTATTAGCCCAATATTGAATATTTCATGGTACCTGATTAATAGCAGATATGATATTTATTTGATTCTGATTTGTGCCTTTGTTTTGAGTTATTCCTAAAATTGATCTCTCAGCTTGACTGGGAAAAGGTGATAATTGTTTTATCATTAATTATCCTGACCATGGTTTGTTGTACGGTGAGTGATCTCAGGGAGCTTTGTGATAACACTTAACATGCTCAATAATCTTGCAGGATATCTTGAAATGTGATGATTCAACCAATTGTTTAACTGAGAATTTGACAATCTTGGAGCAAATATTAGGCACTTTGTGATTTGACATTGGAAAATTAGTTCCTATTTCTCCTCAGTGATGAGAGTCAAATTTACCCAATGTTCTACGCCTGCAAAACTGAGCTTAGTAAAGAGGGGAAAGGGTAATGATAGTTTTCACTTCTTGTAATTGTTCAGTGACAATTTTGGAAGCTGATATGATCAACTCAGCATGAAGATCCTCATGGCTGAATGATCAATTCATAGGTTGTACATGCAGAGCGACATGCCTACTTATTTTTGTCTTCTGTTTTTGTCTGCAGCTCGGGGTCGTCTAGAAGGGAATAGCTTAAAACTCGACTTCCTTTTGGGACCGTTAGCCCCTGATCCCACCTTGTACCCCTCATGCTACAGTGCCCGCCCATCGCGGCCAGGTCCTCGTGTGCGTTCGAATGCCAGAGAGATCTTGGAGAGAGGGCAAAGGGGCTCTGTCGGCATGCTGCTGCAGCTGGAAGGAGCATCATTGCATCGACCATTGTCACCAAAAAGTAATGGATCTTTATACTGTGTTGTTTCTGGGGAATGACTTTGATGAATTAGCATCAATCAGGATTGGAATCTTGCCTATCCAAAACTACAATTAAATTCTGTGACTAAGTGGAGATATTGTATTGATTTGCTTTATTTTTATGAGAGATAGTCGGAAGTGCGGATGCTGGAGAATCTGAGATAACAAGGTGTAGAGCTGGATGAACACAGCAGGCCGAGCAGAATCAGAGGAGCAGGAAAGCTGACGTTTCGGGCCTAGACCCTTCTTCAGAAAAGAAATTTTTC
>JAHRHZ010000122.1:3441028-3478135 GCA_024137785.1 Ginglymostoma cirratum | reverse complement strand
CGGAAACGTCAGCCTTCCTGCTTCTCTGATGCTGCTTGGCCTGCTGTGTTCACCCAGCTCTACACCTTGTTATTACTTGATTGCAGAGTTCCTTTCTCTATCTTATTCCCAGAGATTCAATTCTCTTTGGCTTTCTTCCATTCTGTGGACTTAAAGCCTTTAAAACTCAAGGTTGGCATTGCTTCATCATTCGTTCCTGATGTATCTTGTTTACTCCTTTATTGATTTTACATTTTGGTTGTGATCTTTAGCTTTGTTTTTTCTCATTTGAAAGACAGAATTATGAGTTCTCATCAAATGCTTTATCTTTCTCCATGCATTTCTCACTTTTAATTGAATTTTCCTTTTTCCTAGTTTTTGATTGAGGATACTTAATTCATATTTTGACTGTTTCCAGTTTGATTGATCGGAGAAATCAATGGCGTAAAGAGGCAGAAGAACATCAGAAGAATATTCCTGATCCGAGCATGCCTCCTGGACATACTAGGATGCCAGAAAATGAACGTTTGGAAACACTTAGTTCCCTGGAACAAAGTATGTGTGATAGCCTGTCAATTCGGAGGAGTACATCAATCAACCTAAAGTTTGTTAATCAATCTGTATTTTTTCAACAATTTCCTGAACATGCACTGCTGTGCAGATTTGGGTTAAGGACTATATATAATTGCTGCTTATTCTGCGATTTGTTAATGTACAAATTAGTCTTTGGCACCTGTTCACCTTTTAAAAACCAGAATTTTTCTTCAGGGTTAGTTTCCAGTAGTAGCAGTTGTGGAGTTTTGATGAGACACCTGCTGCTCCGTCATCCTGACTAACCATTTGATATAAATGGTGCAGGGATAATCAAACACTACGAGATTGGAGTTCTCCAGCTGATATTGGAACTTGATTTGAGCACAATATCTGTACCATAAAGTACATAAATACTTCAAGTGAACATCCAGGATCATGAATTTTAGGGGTGTCTCGTTACTGGAATCCTGTTGTTTGAACATTTTGTTCAGATACTCCAGTGTGACACCCATTGATGAAATGGACATATTTGCGATCTTTTGTTATATTGTGCCGATCAATTCTTGTCAAAGCTGTAGAAGGCAGGTGATAGTTTCTCTTGCACCAGTTTCATGTGCAGATATACCAACTATTAAAGTGTAAAAGCTTTGTGATTTTGACTCACTCTATGAAATACCTTTTGTGAGGAATTATTTTAAAAACAGTTCATCCAGATAGCAGTCAGAAAGACAGTCGGGGGGCCAGGCACAGTTTGCTCCCGTACCTTTTGCGAGTTTGCAGCTTTCATATGGTCCACATGCTTGTTCATTAGCATGTATGCACACTCCCCCCCCCCCCCCAACACACAGACACACAGACACACACAGTCCAGGACAATCAGATGTGCCTTCGTGTGGACTCGTCTCCTCATTAGCGACCCTGCCAGACCTAACCCTGCAGTTGCATGAGGGGTGGTCCAGTAATAGGAGCTGGGACAGTCTGGTATCTAGTGAGGCTGTACACTGTTTCATAAGCCTGCCCTCAAAGTTTGGACTGCTCTTTCTGCCAGACCATTGGATGATGAATGGTATGGAGCTGTCCTTGTATGTTGAATACCATTTGACTTTAGGAGATACTCATTTCCTGCTGGTAAACAATGGCCCCTTATCTGTGACCAGCACTTCTTGGAGTCTGTATATTGCAAAAGGTGCACAGTTTTTCTATGGTTGTCTCTGTATTCGACAAATAAACTCTGCATATCCAGCCACTATGATTGGGTGCCCACAATGAGTAAGAACATTGAGCCCATGAAAGAACCTACATAGTCAACATGTAACTCAGTCCAGAATTTACCTGGCCAATCCCATGAACGTGGAGGAGCTGCTGCCAGTAATTTCTGTCATTGTTGCCGCTCTGGGCACTGCCCTACCAACGTGGCTATGTCCGCATCCAACCCTGGCCATCGACATAACTTTGCTCGGGACAATCACTCTTGCTGCCCATAATAATATGCCGTCCTCTACTGTGATCTGGTCTCTGAGTCCAAAAAGGTTTCAATTCTGTTTGTAACGGCCGTTGGGTTTCTCCTATCATCACCAGCTGTTTTAGTTTTGCTAGGACTGGATCTTTCTGCGTCCAAAGTCTAATATTGTCAGCTGAGACAAGGAGTGTGTTGAAAAAATTTTAAACCATCACGGACTCCTGCAGTGGCAGTGCCACTGGTGGTGTATCAGCCGGCAGGAGGCAGCTCAGTGCACCTGCGTTTGCTACTTTGCCTCTCGAATGGGACTTGCACTTAGAATTAGAGCTCGCGGCTGAATTTGGCCTGAAGCTATGGGTGGTACTGCCTTGTCCCCTTTAAGTAGATCTAGCAAGGTTATAGTCGATTATTGTTACAAATTTGCATTGAACAAATGAGGAGAATTGGGCCTTTTAGATTAAAGGAAAACTCAATTTCGGCTGCTGACACTGTAATTTTTCAATTACTGTTTTGAAAAGCCTCAAAAGCTATTTTGATAGAGAACAGAATAGTATTTAAGTTCAGAATCACCATTTTAGTTTTTAATCATTCTGCTTTTGGGCTCTGAAACCTCTGCCATAGTGGTTGCTGTAACTGTTCTTGTCTGATATCTAATAGTCAGCCATCTGTTTTGGTCAATCTTTTGACAGATCTTGTAAGAACCATGTTGCCTTCTCTTTGTGTTTACAAAAATCAGGACTGAAAACAAGAAAGTGTTTTTTTTCCTAAAAAAAGTGTTTAAAAGAATGGTTGTAGTTTTGAAAAACAAGTAATCTGACACCCATGTCAGGCATCACATAAACAACTATTTGAACAAGCAGTATTTGTAGAGTTGCAGACGATTTCGAACCAATGATGCATATTTTGCTGGCAACAAAAATAGATAATCTAAGATTTTAGGGTAGACTTGCAGCCCAGGTTGTGGATGTTGTAGTTGGTTGGCTCGCCGAGCTGATTCGTTATTCGGCCGATGTTTCGTTACCCTGCTGGGTAACATCTTCAGTGCAGCCTCCGATGAAGCGCTGTTGTGTTTTCCCGCCTGTTATTTAAACTGTAATGTCTGTTGAGCTGGATTACCTCACTTCTAGCTTTCCTTCACAACGGAGTGTATCCGTGATTGGTTCTCAGGCAAATGAACAGCTTGATGATAGGAATGAGTTGGACGGAGAGAGAGAGCTGTTCAGTTTTTCCCCCAGTTCAGGACTGGTATTTCTGTTCTCTGCGGTCATAACTCACCTGAAAAAAATGGTGATTTTTCCAATAGTTGTTCTATGCTGTGACTTATAACTGTGAAGATAGAGATTCTATTAGTAATTGTACAAACCTCTTTTTTATTCTCTCACCAACCATTGAAGGAAATCAGAGAAAAATAATGCAGTGAACAGCAGAAAAGTCATAAGGATCATCTCAACAACAGTACTTGGGAACAACAACTACTGAACTGTCTTTCCAGTTTTTCCTCAGTTGTCCATAATTTACACTGTGTGTAAGGGGGAATCGATAAGGGGATTAGAGTTTTAATGAGTATTATATGTCGAAGGTTTACAATTGTTTGTGTAGCTAGAATCTAATTACTTGCAATAAATAGTCATTCTTGCTCAGCTCAAAAATGAGGTCCATGTTTTCTCTCGATCAGGGTCTTGAAAGTCAGGTCAGTTCGGGAACTTTGTGTACTTTTTGAAATCTTCAACTTTTGTCATGACTCTGGGAATAGTGGTGCTTGATTTCCAACGTGCTACTGTAGTGAGTTTTAACAATTGCCTCACTTTTTCCACCTCTAACAACAAATCTTTTCGGGTGTTATTTAGACTTGTGTATTTTCACCATTTTCCAAGGAGTGATATTAGGGATTGATGAAACATATTTGGAGCTGTTGTCTTATCGTTGAGACTGTACGGGTGTGGCTTTTGTAATATATTTTAATTACACTTTTAAGCTTATTTGGTTTGATCTGTTCTGATCCTTCAGCCCAACAACAGCTGACCAAGCAACTGCTGTTGTTCCCTGTAAGAGTGGATACCATTGGCATGCGGAATCGACGTACTGACCTTGAAAAGAAGTTGGCTGAAATTGAAGAAGCTATTAAAATTTTCTCACGGCCAAAAGTTTTCATCAAAACCAATGACTGAGCAACTTGGTGAGGTAAAATTTAGCTACAGCATTGATTCTGTCAGAGAATATTTTATTTGTTACTTCAAAAAACAGTTTTGAGCAAAATGGTTATGACCTGGAAGAGGGATTTTGTTGAGGTCTGTAATACCAAAGGCGAATCAACAGCTCATCCACCCATAATTGCTTAAACCACCAAGATCAGCTGGGGATGCAGATTGTCTCAGTGGTTCCAAGTGGCTTATCTGATGACTGACAGTTCACAATCTGTGCTGAGTTAGCAGTAGAGTCAGCATCACAACTGACCACATAGCTGGATAGGAGGAAATTGACAAGGTTATCAATCATAATAGACTTAAAATCAACAACTGGGATTTTTGTAAATAGTTCTGATGGAAAGACAGGATTAAGCTTGACTGCAGTGTGCTCTGTAGTCAACTGTCCCTCATTACCAAGACTCTGGCCCAAATGGTTGCAAATGGGGAGCTGTTCGGGTATGTACCACTCATGCAACCGTAACTCAGTACAGAGTTTCAAGACAGAACTGGCCATGGCCAAAAAATGGAGGAAATGGCCCATGCCAGTTAGGCTTCCTTCCCTTTATAGTTAACAATTTGTTTCAGAACATATTTGTAATTTAGCAGGTGAGATCCGTCAGGGAAATAACTGAATTTTGACTGCAGTATGCGATTTGTATTAAATAGACAAAGAAATGTTTAGTTTTACCACATGTCTTAATTTTGCTCACTTTTGGAAACTGAGTACGTTTTAGTATTTCTGTTTTTAGAAAATTGCATGCCACATTTCGCAGGTTGCATTATATTGACAATAATTACTTAATGAAGTGTAGAAACATATTTAATGTGTAAGACCATAAGAAATAGAAACAGTAGTTCATCAATTGGCCACTTGAGCCTGCTTCACCAGTCAATCGGATCGTGGCTGATCCGACGCTTCTCGTGTCCACTTTCCTGCCCTTTCCCCATAACCCTCGACTCCGCTACTGGTTTCATCTCAGCCTTAAATATACACAAAGGACTTTGCCCCCACAGCTCTCTGGGGCAAAGGATTCCAGAATCCTTTGCCCCCACAGCTCTCTGGGGCATAGGATTCCAGAATCACTTAACTGTATGAGAGAAGAAATTCTCCTCATCTCAGTCTCAAATCATCGCCTCTTAATTCTGGGTCTGTGCCCTCTGGTCTTACACTCTCCCATTGAAGGGAAGCATTCTCTCAGTATTTACCCTGTCAAGCCCTGTTAAGAATCCTAAGTGTCTCAGTGAAATCACCACTTATTTTTCAAAACTCAAGTGAGTAGAGTCTCAACCTGTTTAATCTTTGGTCATTAGACAATCAGGGATCATCCTCCTGAACCAACTCTGAACTGCCTCCAAAGAAGTAATAGACTTTCTTCAATAAGGAGGCCAAAAAATTCTCTCAGTGGTCCAGATGTGGTCTCACCAGCACCTCGTACAGTTGCAGTAAGATTTCCCCAATTTAAAAAAAAGCTCCAGAGTTTGTCACAATGATCAGACTTATGAAAATACTCAGTACAATCAGAGGACATTTAAATCACAAGAGGTCCATCTAGTGGCAAATGGAAGCTTTGTATTAATTTGACATGACTGTAGAAGTAACAGCTTCAGTGGAGCAGTGTGCTGATATTTTCACGGACAATCATAGCACAGGATGTAATATTGATGTGTCAAGACCTGGGAGATTTTTGGCATCCAATTAATGCAGAAAGCTCTGGAAATTAACAGGTGATCTGTTAGTATCCTAACAGAAACCAGATTTTCTTTGTTAAAATAGCTGTTGGCTGAGTTACCTGATCATTGGGGCACTGCATCAAATTCTGGAAGGTGTGTGTAAGGATTCAGGTTCAGATGGAATCAAGCTTGACTGAAAATCCCTCTCTCTGAGGCAATGGCAGTTTGGCGCTTACGTTTAGTCGTTATGGCAGAGAAAGAAGCCATTTGGCTCATGGATCTCACTTTAAGCAAGACCGTTTAAGTTCCTGCTGCTTGTAGGATTATAGAACGTTTATAATACTGCCTTCAGGAGAGGGTGACAAAAAGGTGGAAAATGTCAGCACTAGTTATACAATGCTCATGATCTCAATCCCCCATTTTTGTTTGGATGTATATTTTGATAAGATGAAGATGCAAAATCATGTTTTATAGCCAATTTGTTGAGTGAATTGTCTGATGCCAAGTTTTTCAGTTTTTGGTTTTTTTTAAATGCAGGCTTCTGGCTGAAAGCTACTCGATGCTAGGCACTGAGCTGATCCTGTCGGGAACCAGGTGTACATTCATTCATGGGTCTGTTGCTAACTTCTTCAGGCATGTAAATAAGTTAACTGTCAGATTTTAATCAATATAATTGAATATTAATTCTGTAATAGCGATGCTTTTTCATTAAATTTAATTAACATTTGAAAAAAAGAGTGAGTTTTCATTCTTTCAGAGCTAGCGATCATTAAATGAAGGCAAATGTCTGGACACTCAACCATGTTTTCAAGGACAGCAGATAGAATAGTACACCATGACAATGATGATAACAAGATTACACAACCTCAAACAGCACAACACATGGATAATATTTATCAAGGTGATGTGTTATTTCCCCCCATTGTTTCTCCTTACCCAAAAATATGCTGTCCTGAGATTTTCTCAGCCTTATATCCTCATTTTTGTTGAATTAAAACTCATTCATTTTCAGGTCACAAAGCTATAGAGATCTTGAGTTTACTTTTTCTTTCTGTTTAATTTTTAAATGTAATTTGACAGTACTCAATGGCTGTGTAATGCTTTTAGGTTGTCCTGAAGACATGTTTAAAAACATGATTTCATGGCAAGTGAGTATCACTGTCAAATCAGCTTCTGTGTCAATCCCTAATCCCTTGCAAAAGTGACGGTGAACTGCTATAGTCCATGTGCTGTGGGTACAGCTAGAATTGTGTTCGCGAGAGGGATCCTGGATTTTGACTTGGTGACAGTGAAGGAATAGCTTCATTCATGGTTCTAAATCAGGATGGTGAGTGGCTTGGAGGGAAACTTGCAGGTTGTGGTGTTTCCATCATCTGCTACCCTTGTCCATATTTGTGGTAGGTTGCAGTTTTGGAAGGTGCTGCTAAAGCCTTCTTGAGTTGTTGCATTGCATCTTGTCAGTGGTACACACTGTTGCCACTGTGTTTCAATGGTGGAGGGAGTGAATGATGGTGGATGGGCTGCCAATCAAATGGACTGATTAGTGTAAATGCTCTTCATTATGGTTGGCAGCACCATCCAGGCAAGGAGAGAGTATTCTATCATGTTCCTGACTTGAGCTTTGTCGATTCTTCACAGGCTTTGGGACGTCAAGAGGTGAGTTACTCGCCATAGAATCCCAGCCTCTGACCTGCTCTTGTAGCCATTGTTTTTATATGATAGGTCCATTTGTGTTTTTGGTCTATAGTTGTTATTTAGTAATTATTTCTGTGTGGTATTCAGTGATGGTAATGCAATTGAATTTCAAGGCGAAATTGTTAAGTTCTCTCTTTCTTGAATCATTCATTGCCTGGACAAGACCAGTTTCATGTCATCATGTAACAGAGTGTAGGGGCCAGTAGCTGTACATTTCTTCTGTCCCTCACTGTGCTTAATCATCACGCTAACTGGTACCTGGTTATTGTGATCATACCAGGCTTTAAGAGTGGTTATTTTGTGCAAGTTTTTTTTTTTGAAGAGAGGTTTTAAGGCGCGGTATCGAGCAGTCTACCAGAACCACTAGAGTAAACAGCATGTGTGGCCTTGAGGTTTTGGTTTTAAAAAGTTGAAACTCTGTGTAATTCAAGATGGAGGACGGGAAAAACGTTATGGCTGTAAGAGCTGCTCCCTTGAGGTATTTTCAGCGTTGGCACTGATTTCCTCAAATTCTCGGAGCAGTAATTGTTAGATTGTTTTGGAATTTTGGGAGGAAAACAAAATCAAAACAATGTCACTTTAAAAAGGAGGAAGAGAGACAAAGACAGTGACCACATGGGCAGTGATTCAAATGGAGAAAGAAACCTCCACCGCAGTTTGACCCAGCAGTAACCTGCACAGCTGCTGCCTTTGCTGTCTAGTATCAAGTATCTCTGGACATTGGAGTTTGTTAGAATTACAACGTTTAAAAGGCAACCGGATGGTATATGAGTAGGAAGGGTATAAAAGGATATGAGCCAAATGCTGTCAAATGGGACTGGATTAATTTAGGATATCTGGTTGGCATGGACGAGTTGGACCGAAGGGTCTGCTTCCATGCTGTAAAGTTCTATGACTCTAATAAAATGCATTTTGCTTTAAATCCGGTAGTTTAACCAAGCGAATTGTATTTGAAATGCAATACTTTACATTAACCTTTAAAATAAAAATAAGTTAGAGTTTCAACTATGTTCTGAATGTTGAGTTTTGGTCTGGTCCATAATACTGCATGCTAAAGGATATAAGACCGCTTATATTTACGTGCAACATGTTAATGAGGATGAAAGTTTCTCATTATTCTAGTCAAAAGCAAGTAGGTATTATATCTTTAATTATGCAGTCACAGTTTTCATATTCAAAATGTTATTTCCCATTCACATTCCCAAAAAAAGGCATCAATAATGTTAGAATATATTCAATGTAAAATAGGATTGCTTGTTAGAAATGGAATTCCTCCGATCAACACTTGCGCTACTTTGTCAAGTTGTAATCCTCTTGTAACATGGGAAAAGGTCAATCAGCTGCTGTAATCGCCATAATGGTCCACATATTTATAAAATTTTTTTTTGCAAAAAGGGACTTGATTCAGACGCAGCTCAGTCAGTGGAAAACAGTCTGTTACAGGAGGAAGCTAGTTCAATTGTGATGAAAGTTCATGATTTCCTTTGGAGATTTGCATTCTAAAGTGGGCAGGGCCTCCTGTTTCTTCATTATGTATGTTAAGAAGGACTCAAGTTTCATTTTTGAGTTCAGTGAACAGGATATCTGGAAACATACGTACGTGCATTTAAAGTAGGACTAATTTGGGTAACTTGGTCGGCATCGATGAGTTGGACCAAAGGGTCTGTGTTCGTGCTGTATGACTCTATGAAGAGTTCAGTGCTTTAGAAAAACATGGGTGTGGGGGGAAAAAAATGCTGTTGTCTAGCAACAAGGTGCCCTATGACACAGGGAGACAAAAACAGAGACCTAGACAGGAACCAGCTCTTTTAGAAAGAGAGAGCCAGGCAGGAGGTTAGTAACTGTACAGGTTTCTGGTCTATGTCAGTAAAGTCCTTGTTAACCTAGCAGTCTGCAAAGTGGCGTTAGGAGAAAGGTCTTGAGTGGTTATATTGTTAGGAAGAGAAAGCTCCAGAAGCAGAAACCTGTGGAAGAGGAGTTTAAAAAATCCATGTTAGGAAATCCGTGAACAGTGTTAGCAGTTTGTTTAAAGCTCTTGGGAAGAGGTATCAATTGAAGAAATAGCATTGAGTGAATTCAACAGTTTGTTGCAAAGAAACCAAGTCCAACCACTTAAATGCAACAAGGAACTTGAAAATCTTCACTGGATTTTCACTGGACTTTTACTGGACTTTGAATGTCTGTAAGGTATTGTTTTATTGTTGAGGGTAAAGGGCTGAATTTTTTTAAAAACTGTTTCACAGTTTTTATATGTATTTTTCCCTTTTTGTGTGTAATACACATTGATATTCTTTGATAACAAGGTGTAGAGCTGGATGAACACAGCAGGCCAAGCAGCATCAGACGCAACAAAAACAAAGTTGCTGGAAAAGCTCAGCAGGTCTGGCAGCATCTGTGGTGGAGAAAACAGAGTTAACATTTCAGGTCTGGTGACCCTTCCTCAGAACTGATAGTGGCTGGGAAAACGTCAGTTTATATGCAGAAAATAGGGAGGTGGGTGGGGTAGGGAGTGAACCATAAGATAGAGCCCAAAGAGAGAGAGAAAGACAGTTGGACAGACAAAGGAGTTGCTAACGATCAGGCTGGGAGGGTGAATAATTGTTAATGGGGACTGTCAGTGACTAACAACAGGGGGTGTGTAGTGGCAGGCTATGTGGTAACAAGGCTTGGTGTGTGGGGTGGGGGGCTGGAACATGGGAGAATTTAGGCCCTAAAGTTATTGAACTTAATATTGAGTCTGGAGGGCTGTAGGGTCCCCAAGCGGAAAATGAGGTGTTGTTCCTCCAGCTTGTGTTAGGCTTCACTGGAACACTGTAGCAAGCCGGAGACAGATGTTGGCCAGAGAGCAGACAGCAGGAAAGCTGACATTTCGGGCCGAGACCCTTCTTCTGAAGGAGGGTCTCGGCCTGAAATGTCAGCTTTCCTGCTCCTCTGATGCTGCTTGGCCTGCTGTGTTCATCCAGCTCTACACCTTGTGATCTCGGATTCTCCAGCATCTGCAGTTCCTACTATCATTGTTTAAAGTACAAAAGAATATCAATGAGAATATGTTCAGTGACTGACTACCATGGTAATCCAACCACAGAAATAAAATTTATGGTTTATCAATTTAGGTTTCATTATCAAATCTGATTTGAATCTATCCAATGTTACCATCAGTTGGGATCGTAATTCAAGACCTACTTCAGTACAAAAATTAAGACTGATATTCCATGTTGCTGCACAGTTAGAAGTGATATTGTCGCATGTGATGTTAAACATGTTGGGTAGATATAAAAGATTGCTTTGCAATATTAAGCAAGAGCAGGGGAGTTTTCCCTGCAGTCTTTTTGCCAATTTTTCCTTCAGCCAATATCATGAGAACAGATGATCTAGCCAGCGTTACATTGTTATGAGAACTCGTTCTTGAAGACAGCTCCACAAACATCAAAATTTTGGTCTGGACACCATGGACAGATGGCTTAAAAGTGTTTCTCCCATCAGCAGAAGCAAAGCTAATGAAGCTTCTGACTGACACATTCTGGTCTGAATCATCTTGTATACTTCAAAATGGAGCTTCAGGATCAGCAGGATGTTAACTCTTAAGTATCACTTCCTCCCTTCCCCAAACCTCCTCAGGTTCTGTTTTCTCAACTGCCATTACTAGGGAGGTCAAATGATGCACTTCACAGCAAACTCAGCATCACCTCCTCGAGAGCAATTGCTGATGGGGAATAAGAGCTGGTCCAGCCAGTGATGGCCATATTCTTGTGCTTGAGTTAATCTGAGGCACTGCTTGAAGCCCAGAAACATCGCTAATAACGACGGAGGAGTTTACTATAAATCGTCGTGCTGAATGGGCCATCCACCTTTCTGTCTCGCGAGTTAATGATGAGGCGGAGTGCCAGCAGAAAAGGAAGAAAAACGGAATTAAACCCCTGAAGTGGCCTGTTAAATGACAAGAACACCAGGAACCCCTTCACTCTGATTCGACCACATTCTCGAATGGAGGCATTGGGATAATAAAAGGTGCTATGTAAATATAAGTCTGCTACGGGTGATTTGGTGATGGAAAGGGGGGAAATCGTTCAGTTGTGTGTAAGAGCACTTCTGGACGCGCACACAAAAAAAATGCAAGTTGTTTGAAAGGGCTGGGGTTGGTGATGACGAGTCCCCTAGGGAAAACAACATAGTTTGAACAGGAGGGTGAGAAATTTTCATCGCCTCCACGACCATTCGTGAAAAGAATCCTATAATTTCAGTGTGTAAACGGAGCGCAAAATAAAGTAAATCAATCAATAATCGTTCCGAGATGCCTATGTTAAAACTACATGTGATTATACATCGCCAGAAATAGGTTTTGATGGTACCTGTAATCTAGGTGACGGTTGGGTCACGCGCGCGGCCGTTCGGGTTTAAATTCCCAGCTGGCCGTTGGTCGCGCGCACGCGGCCTAGCAGTGCGGCTGAAGCCTGGCCTTTTCCTGGCAGGACATCCCCGGGAGTTGGAGGGGGAGAGCCTTGCCAGGGCGCACGGTCACGCGAAGCGACGGCTAGGGTTGGGTTGCCTCGCCTCGTTACTTTTTCGTCCTTCGCCACCATGAGCAAGAGGAAAGCGCCGCAAGAGACGCTCAATGAGGGGATCACCGATTTCCTAATCGGTAAGAGGAAGGGAGGAGAGGCAGCGGTGGC
This sequence comes from Ginglymostoma cirratum, assembly GCA_024137785.1. NCBI lineage: Eukaryota > Metazoa > Chordata > Chondrichthyes > Orectolobiformes > Ginglymostomatidae > Ginglymostoma > Ginglymostoma cirratum. Next base: position 3,465,941 of record JAHRHZ010000122.1, on the reverse strand, counting down.
CCGGGATCGATGTGTCGTTCCGATCCTCATGGAGAACTGGGGAAATCGGGTTGTCATTAATCGAGAAGGAATGACAGGCCTTGTCTCAGGACTGTGCAGACCTTCCCCAGCCGGTGTTGAAAGCGGGCCTTAATGTTTCTCCATTTTTAAAAAGTCTTTCCAAGATTCAAATTTTTAACCCTGAACCCAAAGCAGAACGTAAAACTAAACCCCAGTTGAAGCAGCTAATCATAATTCTAACTCGAAATCCAATCCTGAAATCGATACCCACCCTGATGCTAATCCTATGTTGAATTTTAGAGCTACAGCCTAAACCCACTCATAAACCAGATGCCCACCATTTTCAAAAGCCGTTCAATCAAGTACCTCATTAGACTACATTTAGAGGAGTCTATTGTTTTGAGTTAACAAGGTGTAGAGCTGGATGAACACAGCAGGCCAAGCAGCATCAGAGGAGCAGGAAAGCTGACGTTTCAGGTCTAGACCCTTCTTCGGAAGAGTCTAGACCCATTGTTTTGAGTGTGGATAAAGGATTGGCTGACTAACAGAAAGAGAGTCAGGATGAGCGGGATATTTTCAGGATAGCAACTAGTGGAGTATTGCAGGGGCCACAATTGCTTACAATCTATGGTATTAACTTGGATGCAGAAAGTGAGTGTACAGTAACCAAGTTTTCAGATGACGCAAAAATAAATGGGAAAGCAAGTGGTGAGGATAATACAGTCTCAAGTGGGACATAGAGAGGTTACATGAGTGGGCAAGAACTCGGCAGAAGGAATACAAGTGAGAAAATGTTTAGTTATGTAGTTTGGCAAGAGGAACAGAAGAGCAATCTGCTGATCTTTTCCAGCGATTTTTGCTCTTGTTCCTGATTTCAAGCACCTGCAGTTCTTTTGGATTTTACTTTTCATGAAATAATGTTATTATACCACTGATGCCGTCAGATCTGCTGAGCTTTTCCAGCAAATACTGTTTTTGTTTCTGATTTTCAGCATCTGCGTTATAGAGTCATACAGCACAGAAACAGACGCTTTGGTCCATACAGTCCATGCCTACCACAATCCCGAACTAAACTAGTCCCACCTGCCTGCACTTTGCACATATCCCTCCAAACATTTCTTCATGTACTTTAAAATGTCTTTTAAATGTTGTAACTGTACCCGTATCCCCGACTTCCTCTGGAAGTTCATTCCACATATGAACCGCTCTCTGTTTAAAAAAAAAAAGCCTCTCAGGTATTCTTTGAATCTTCCTCCTCTCAGCTTAAAAATATGAACCCAGTCTTGAAATCCCCCACCCAAGGGAAAAGACACCTGCCATTTACCTTATCTATACTCCTCACGATTTTATAAACCTCTACAAGGTTACCCCTTAACCTCCTACACTCCAGTGGAAAAAGTTCCAACCTATCTATCTCCTTTATAACTTAAACCTTCTGTTCCTGGTAAATCTCTTCTGAACCCTCTCCAGCTTAATAAGATCATTCCCATAACAGGAGACCAGAACTGGACATGGTACTCCAGAAGACACCTCACCGATGTCCTGTCCAACTGCCACATACTGTCCCAACTCCAAAATATAGAGGTCTGAGCAATGAAGGCGAGCGTGCTGAACACCTTCTTAACCACCCTAATTTTATGTGATGCCAGTTTCAAAGAATTATGTACCTGAATCCTTAGCTCTCTCTGTTCTACCACACTGCCCAGGGTTTCTTTTTAATTGTATATGGCTTGCCTTTGTTTGTTTTACCTACCAAAATGCAATAACTTGTTATTGATATATCGGACAGTGAGGGAGGTTATCTAGGATTACAAAGAGATCTTGATCAGTTGGGTCAATAACTTGTTATTGCATTTATCCAAATTAAACTCTATTTGTTACACTTCAGCTCATTGACCCAACTGATCAAGATCTCTTTGTAATCCGAGATAACCTCCTTCACTGTCCGATATATCACCAATTTGGGTGTCATCCTCAAACTTATTAACAATGCTCTCTGTGTTCACATTTATATCAATGACAAACAAAAGTGGACCCAGCACTAAACCCTGTGGAACACCACAGGTCTCCAATCTGAAAAAACAGCACTCCACCACCAATGTCTGTCTCCTGCTGTTAAGCCAATTTTGTATCCAGTTGGCAAGCTCACCCTGAATCCCATGTTATCTTAACTTTACCAGTTAGTCTACCATGCAGAACCTTGTTCTTTTGGTTTTTATTTTTCATAGAAGGGTTGAATATTATTTGAATAAGTGGAGAAAGAAGCAGCACAGAAGGATTTGGGTGTCCTCACGCATAGATCACAAAATGCTAGCGTTTAGGCAGCGCAGTGGCTCAGTGGTTAGCACTGCTCCCTCACAGTGCTAGGGACTCGGGGTCAATTCCAACCTTGGGGGGCTGTGTGGAATTTGCACATTCTCCCCATGTCTGCGTTGGTTTTCCTCTGGGTGCTCTTGTTTTCTCCCACAGCCCAAAGATGTGCAGGCAATGTAGACTGACCATGGTAAATTGCCCATAGTGTCCAGGGATGTGCAGGCTAGGTAGATTAGCCATGGGAAATGCAGGGCTGCAGGGATGGCGTGGTGGGAGGGGGGTGACGCTCATTGGAGCATTGGTGTGGACTCGACAGGTCAAATGGCCTGTTTCCATACTGATTCTGTGAAGTTCAGTGGGTAGTAGGGAAGCAAATGGGATGTTGGCATTGATTTCAGCGGGAATGGAGTACAAAACAGGGAGTTCTTGACAAAACTGCACAAGGCACTAGTTAGACCGCACCTGGGATGGTGTAAATGGTCTGTTTATTTAAGGAAAGATATACTGTCATTGGTGGCTGTCCAGAGAAGGTTCACTTAGTTGATTCCAGGTATGGAGGGGTTTTCTTATTTGAGAAGTTGAATCGGTTGGGTCTGTGCTTACTGAAGTTTAGAGGAATGAGAGGCTAACTTATTGAAACCGACAAGATTCTTAGGTGACATGATAGGGTAGATTAAGTGAAGTTGTTTGCTCGTGTGGGCGAGTCTAACCAGAGGGCATAATCTCAGAGTAAGGAGTCCCCCAGTTATGACCCAGATGAAGAAGAATTTCCTCTTACAGGTGGTAGCGAATCTGTGTCATTCTTTCCTGCAGTGGGTTGTAGAAGCCGAATTATTATGTACATTCATTGCTGAGAGAGAGATTTTTAATCAGTGTGGACATTGGTTATGGAGAAAAGGCAGGAAAGTGGAGACAAGAATTGAATGGTGGAGCAGACGCAATGAACTGAAAGGTTGCTTTTGCTCCTACATCTGAACTCCAATCTGAACCCGTGACCTAAACATTATTAAAAACCCTAAAGCCAATTCTACACCCACCTCAATTCAAACGCTAGCCGAGGCAACAGTGGACATCCCAGTTTTGGCAAACAGCTTTGATTTTTTATGAAATTCCCAAGGGTGACTGTTTTTCTAAAATAATTTACACCTTTTCCCCCTTGCCTGGCATGGGAGAAACCACCACCATAATCCCCTTGACATCTTCAAGGAAATTGTCAGGACTGTTTCGCTGCTGACAGCTCGGCTCTGTTGCTGATGATGTCTTTCAAACGATCAATGGAATAGACTTGCCAACTCTGTGTGGAAATATCCTGGGACATGTTATCACCTGACTTTCCATCTTCAACTGTCGCACTGGCAGACCCCTCTCACTCAACATGTCAGTCTTCACGGAATTCCAACTCCAAGGCTTAACCTCATAATCATGTGGTATTGATGTTGTGTCACAGTGTCAGCAGTCATTGTGGTCTCATCAAAGACCAGTCCTGTTCTGTTGGAAATAGCCACTTTTACGAAATCCTCATGACAAAATCACTGCAATAGGGTCAAACTTTACACATGTATCCTTGTGATTCCTACATGTAATTTGTTATCTAAAAGTTCAGGTGCTGTCCAAATTTGAAAGGCGATTCCAAAGCCAGAACGGGAGGTATTGCAATGTGTGTCATTTGCACGTTCTGTTTTCCTGCATTGTGATGATCAAATGTGATTCAGTAGCAGTGAAGCATTCTGAGCTATTGTAATGATGCGAGGGGCATGGGAATTGGTTGTCCTCGGTGGTGGCAGTATTTTAAAATGACAATTTTTTATTAAAATATATTTATTTGGAGTGAACAGGGAGGTGATGGCTTAGTGGCATTATCACTGGACTGTTAATCCAGAGACCCAGATAATATTCTGGGTATTAGGTTCAAATCCCACCACGACAGATCATGGAATTTGAATTCAATAAAAATATCTGGAATTAGGAATCTAACGATGACCATGAATCCATTGTTGATGTCAGGAAAAGCCCATCTTGTTTACCAATGTCCTTTAGGGAAGGAAATTGCCATCCTAACCTGGTCTGGCCTGCATGTGACTGCAGACCCATAGCAATGTGGGTGATTCTGAACTGCCTTCTGGGCAGTTGGGCATGGGCAGCAAATGCTGCCTAGCCAGTGATGCCTTCATCCCGTTAATGAATAAAAGAAGAAATTTATTTTAAAAATATATTAAAAGGCTTTAAATGTATACTTTTAGTACTGTACATTTCATTGCATTCAGACTAGGTGGCTTTTCATTTCTGAAGGTTGGCAATCTTTCAAGTTTCTTCCACTTTATCTATTTGGTTGAATCCAGAGTCATGACTACCACCTCCTTTTGCTGCAACATTGGCATCGGCCTTTTTTTTATTGCAAACATACGCCCTCTGCATTCACAAAACTTCTGAAATGTCAGTGATTAAGTCAGTTTTCAGTGCTTTTCAAACTTCATTGACGATAAATTGCGCTTCTAATCATCCACTTATGTTCCAAATTCTGATGATTTCTAAAGCCTAGTTGCTACATTGGTTGAAAGAAATGTTTGTGGTCAATGAAAGTGGGATTCATTACAAACAATTGACACAAAACTGTTAAAACAAATAAATTTTCATGAAAAGATAATCTGTGTTTGACAATCTATGCCCCACGCAGGGCGCTGTTGTTGTTTTTGTTATGGACAGTGAGCAGGAAATCGAGATGAGATTAACTGTGACTGTATCAAATGATGGAGCAGGTTTGAGGGATTGATCTTATGTTTTGTTATATTACAGCCAACATTACACAGAAGGACAAATCATGCCTTTTACATTCTCAGTATAGCTCAGAATGTTTCGCTGCCCATGAATCACTTTTGACCATTTTTATTTGCTGTCAAATAATACAATGCTAAGGGAAGTAAAGGTGCAAATTGCAGATGATTGTTGAGTCATAGGGATCTACAGCACAGAAAATAGGCCTTCAGCTTATTGAGTCTATGCCAGTTAAAGACAAGCATCTAATTATTCTAATTCCATTTTCCAGGACTTAGCCCATAGTCTTGCATGTTGTGACATAGCAAGTGCAAGTCTAAATACTTTTTAACTGTTATGAGAGTGTCTGCCTCTACCAGCCATATAGACAGTGAGTTCTAGATTTCTGCTACCTCTGGGTCAAAACGTTTTCTTCACATCCCCTCTAAACCTCCTGCTCCTTAATTCCATTGCCCCACCCCAGTCATTGATCCCTCAATTGAGGAGAAGAATTCCTTCCTGGCTCCAGTATCACTGTCCCTCATAATTTTATATATCTCAATCATTTTCACACCCTCAGGCAAGAGGCTGCTCCAAGAAAAATAACCTCAGTCCCTCCAATTCTGTTCATAACTCAAACTCTTCAGCGTAGACAATATTCTGGTACATCCCCTTTCACCTGCTTTTAAGCAGTCACATCCCAATGCACACAGTGGTTTTGGCTTCACCAACATTTTATACAGTTCCAGCTGAACCTCCCTAAACTCTTTCTAACTTGGCTAATAAAGTGAAGTATCCTATATACATTCTTAACCACTTCATCTACCTGTTCCACTACTAGTGAATGTGCACACTGAAGTCCTTTTGATCTTTGGGGATTCCCAAGGTTCTACTGTTCATCATGTCTCCCCTGCCTTGTTTGTCCTTCCCAAGTGCATCATCTTTCACCTATCTGGATTGAATTCCATTTCAGACTGATCAGCCAACTGACCAACATGTCTGTATCCTCATAATCTAAGGATAACCTTTTCAATGTTTACCACCATACCATTTTTGTGTCATCTATAAACTTACTGATTAACCCACCATTCGAGTCTCAATCATTTATAGATACCACAGCAAAGGCCCCAATACTGATCTCTGCATAACCCTCCTGGACACAGGCTCTCAGTCACAAAAACACCGTTCGAACATTACCATCTCCTTCCTGCCACTCAACCAATTCTAGGTCTGATTAGCAGATTTTCCTTGGATCCCATGAGACACCTTATCAAAAGCATTGCTGAAGTCCGAGAAGGTCAAGTCGTAAATCCATAGATACATTGCCTTGATCTGCACCTCTTTGAAAAATTCAATCAAGTTAGTCAGCCATGACCTCCTATTAACAAAGTCATGCTGACTGTTCTTGATTAATCCCCACCTCTCCAAGTGCAGGGTAATTTTGTCTCTCAGCTTTGGAGATTGTGTAGAAAAGAGTCATGGTATTAAGTGATAACAAGCATGGGGCTGGATGAACACAGCAGGTCAAGCAGCATCATAGGAGCAGGAAAACTCTTATATATATATCTCTCATGGTATTAAGTGATTGTCTTATCAGGAAATCCTGAGGCCCTTGAACCTTGAAAGCAGATAAGTAAAAGGCGGCCTTATGAGAATGTACCAAATTTTCAGCAATTTGGAGAATGAGGCATGAGCTAAAAGTAGTGAAATGAAAATTATGGACTGGTGTCAAGAAAAAAATTTCAGACAAATTGTTGAGTGCTTGGAAATAAACGTTTAATTCAGCAAGTTGGAGTACAAGTACACTGGCTGAGGGACATTTTAGTGAGGTGAAATGAGTGTTTTATTTCCTTCTGAATGGATAAATTAGGATGGGTTGAGAGGCATTCTTGATTTGTATATTATTTTAAAATGTGCATTAATTTTTTAAACTATACCCTCACTAATATTTTCTGCAGAGTTGGCCAACTTCGAGAGGAATGTGAACCGAGCAATGCACAAGTACAACGCATACAGGTAAATCCCAGGATGGGCAGTTTAGATGCAAGTAAAAAAGTCCCTGCTAAGAGGATTATTTTACACGATACTTAGTCTCGATTACCTGAGTAAAGCTCAGTTTGTCATGCTGTCATATAGTACTTCCAAATAAATCCAGCATGGACTGACATTCTTTCCACACGTTGCCACATTGTGCCTTTCGGTGATGATCTGAAAAGAAGCAGTAGTTACCAATGTGAACAGTGTGTAATCAGGTTGGATATAGATTAAGAATACAGCAGTGAATAGGAATGTGGGGTTCATCCTTATTTTGTCACTTTGCAGATTAGATTATTGTTAATTAATTGTATGTTCAATGATATTATTGAATACCAGATTTATATGTGAGACTCCCTGATTAATGTAAACGTGTAGAACACTTTTACAAAGCAACATTATGTTGTAACTTTCTGCTTAACTGTAGATGGTTGTAGTACGAGAAGTGGGTCTTTCAGAGTCAGTTTTCCTTTTTATCTTACGATAGGAAAGCAGCTTCAGTTATTGCAAAATATCCAACAAAAATCAAGAGTGGTGCAGAAGCCAAAAAGCTGGTAAGCACTCGCATTTTTAGAAAACACTTCTATAACTTTTAAGATGCTTTAAATTTAAAATATATTAGTTTTGCTTCATATTTACATTTCTTAAATGATCTGAAGTTTCAAGGGGTTGGAGTATGTGGCCCAAAGAGGCTGCCCGTTACACAAGTGCAAGGAACAAGCAGAAATGGACGAATTTCAGGTTAAAATTCAGCTCAAAAGGTATGTTATGGGTATTATTACTGAGACATGACCGCAAGACTGGTGGTCAAGACTGAAGTGTCTAGGCCCGAAACGTCAGCCTTCCTGCTCCTCTGATGCTGCTTGGCCTGCTGTGTTCATCCAGCTCTACACCTTGCTATCTTGGAAACTAAATACACCAGTTTATAAAACTTAAAAGAAAGATGGTCAAGAATGAAATAACTTCAGTAATAGCAGAAGATACAACAAGAGGCGCAGAAGAAGCAGACACTTTTTGGGTAGAATAATGAAATTAAAAAAGATTTATGGAACTTGTCTATAAACCTCCAGGAGCACCTGTGAAGTAACAGATGTATAAATGCAGAGATTTGACGATTTGTGTTAAGATAGGCAGAGTGATTTTAACTTTTTTAGCTTTCACATGGAGTGGGATAAGCAAACTAGCACATGAGTCACAACGTAACTGGGAAGAGTGTGCTAATAGAGGTAAAAGGTACTGTAGATGCTGGAGAATCCGAGATAACAAGCATGGGGCTGGATGAACACAGCAGGTCAAGCAGCATCATAGGAGCAGGAAAACTTGACGTTTCGGGCCTAAACCCTTCTTCAGAAATGTTGTTTTTTTTTTCTGATGAAGGGTTTAGGCCCAAAACGTCAAGTTTTCCTGCTCCTATGATGCTGCTTGACCTGCTGTGTTCATCCAGCCCCATGCTTGTTATCTCAGAGTGTGCTAATAGTTGTGCCCCACTGTTGCTACAAGCTGTCGCAAACGTACAAAATCCCAGTGAGACCACCAAAATGACAAATTTGCCTGACTGAGTCAGGATAAAAATAATTCGCGCCAGGTTTCATTAGTAACTGCGAAATAACTATTGTACCACACTTAATTCAACAAGATCAGTAAAAAGAAAAGATTTCTAACTTAAACTATACCCCTTCAAAACCCTAAACATACACACACTTGATCGCGATTAAAACAGACCAACAATGAACAGTTTCACCTATATACTGTGTGTGGACAAAGAATGGAGATAGGGTAAACAAAATTCTGAAGATCAAAAGTCTAGATCGCAAGGTAGAATGTTATTTTACTCAAAGTCCTTTTGATATTTGCGATGATGATACGCTTTTGTCTGCAGGGTGTCTGTTGCTCATTGATGTGATGTCGATCAGGTGAACTTGGGTCCTTTCTAGTATGAATTTTTTCTTCTAAGCTTTCTTGGTTTTACTGTATTTTCTCCACATGAAGAGAGAGAGAGAGAGAGAGAGATCGAAACTTTCTACCTGTGGGCTCTGGATACCTTTTTACCCACATTGCTGCTCTTGGGATCTAACAGCTTTTTAACAATCTGCCTCTCAACCAATCAGAGAGCGATTGTCAGCCAGAAGTTCTTTAATTCATAATATTCTTGATGCCATTTAGTACTGAATTCTCCCTCTTATGTCTTCCAAAGAGCAACAATGTTTTTCAGCTCAACAGTATGCATTTCTTGGTTTTAAAGTTGCAAGACATTCTTGACTTTTTAGTTACATCAACTGAACTTGGATTTCATTTTATAATTCCACAAAATTGAAATTGATGTGGTCTCTTGTCCTAGACTCGATTGAGTATGTCTGTACTGGTTTTTGACATCAAGTTTTAGGTCAACAAGGGGGCAGGCATTATTATTAAATTTATCAACGAATCAAACTTAGTTAACAAACGAGTGGTGCACAAACATTTATCAAATAGCGATCTCAATATGATCAAGTTCAACATATTGTTTGAAAGGGAGAAATGTGAAATAGCTGTTAAGGATCGGGATTTAGATAAAGCTGACTTCAACAGGATTAGGCAGAGCCTGGCCAGAGTAAACTAGGCAGGCCTGAAAATGGTTAAAAGGACAGAAAATTGACGGGAGGCGTTCAAGAAAAAAAAATGTTACAGAATTAGGTTTTATGTCGTTCAGGGAAAAGAGCTGTATTTGTCAAATAAAGCTATGAATGAAAAGCTGTCAATTTCTAAACAGATCAGAATTGTCAGAAGATTCAATTAAATCATGGTAGATCTGCAACATACTCATGGATCATTGCCAGTCATTGAGTGGCATGGTGGGTCAGTCGTTAGCATTGCTGCCTCACAGTGCCAGGGGCCGGGGTTCGATTTCACCCTTGGGCTACTGTCTGTGCGGAGTTTGCACGTTCTCCCCGTGCCTGCATGGGTTTCCACTGGGTGCCCTGGTTTCCTCCCACGGCCCAAAGATGTGCAAGTTAGGTGGATTGGTCATGCTAAATTACCCAGTGTTCAGGGATGTGTAGGGTTACGTACGTTAGGCTTGGGAAATGTAGGGTTTTAGGGATAGGGTAGGGGATGGGTCTGGGTGGAACGTTGTTTGGAGTGGACTTGTTGGGCTGAATGGCCTGTTTCCACACTGTAAGAGTTCTATTATGATCTGTGTTCTAATATCTATTTTTGCCCCATCCCTTAAAGACTTAGATGAATAAATATGAATCAGTCTCAGATTTAATTTTAACTATTGTTATAGCAGTTGCATTTTGCAGAAAAGAGTTCCAAATCTCTGATGCTCTTTGTATTTAGAGATATTTGAAACTTCAGTCCTGAAAGAGCTGGCTCTAAATTTTAGATTCTGTCTCCCTGTCCAAGACTCACTAACAGAAGTAGTTTCTCTTTGTCTATGCCATCTATTTCCTATGATGTATTGAAAACTTTGATCAAATTACACTTAACCATCTAAGTTTCAGATATATAACCCTAGTTTGTGTAATCTCTCCTTGCTTGGAGTCCAGATATCAAGCAGTAAATCTATGCTGTATCCTCTCCTCAGGTCAACATATCCTTTCAAAGTTGTGATACCCTGACCTGCTCACACTTAGTGATCTAACCCAGACTTTGTCTTGTTGAAGCATGACTCCTACCCTGTTGTATTCTAGTTCTCTAGATACAAAGGCCAGAAATTCATTAGCTTTTTAAATTATTTTATGAACTGTTCAAAATTTAAGCATCATTTTGTCTGGATTTACCCAAATCTCTAAAGCAGCGTACATTTTTGGGGGGGAGAGGGAGCCATGAATGAAAATGTTTGAAGATAGCAGAATAAATTGATGAAACTAAAGGAAGGTCTTTGAGCTTTATTAATTGAAGTACAGAGTACAAAAGCAAAGAAGTAATGCAGATGCTTAATTAAAAAAAACATTCAAAACACATTTAGATCAGGACATGAATAAGAAATGTTTGGAAGGATATTGGCCAAGCACAGGCAGGTGGGACTAGTTTAGTTTGAGATTTGGTCGGCATGGATTGGTTGGACTGAAGGGTCTGTTTCCGTCCTGTCTGGTTATGACTTCTGTGAAATGCTAGTTAGTCATTCGTTGGCGAATTGTATTCAAATCTGGAACCAGACATTAATAAGGATGTCAAAATCTTAGAGGGTGTAGAAAAAATTTTATACAATGGTGTGATAGATAAAGGGTCTTTATGTTGTGAGATTGTAAAAGCTAAGTTTGTTCAGCTTAAAATGTAGAATGTTACGAAAAAGTTTGAAATCATGAATTGAGGGTGTCAGTTTCAGCTCAGGGTAGTATTCAAGCTGCTTGAGTGAGAAGGTTGTGAATTCAGACCACATTCCAGAGATTTGAGCACAAAATCTGGGCTGTCCCTTTGGTGCAGTCTTTGGGGAATGCTCTGCTGTTGCAGGTGCCACCTTTATGATGAAACTTTAAATTAAATCCAAGTGTGCCCACTCATAAAAGGCGATAGCTCCATTGGAAATTAAACAAAGAGAGTCATTTGGATCACAATTTATATCTAAGTCAACAAGGATAAAATCATCCTATTTTGTTTTTAACACATTGCTGTTTGAATGACTTTGGGATGTTCTACTTGGATCCTACTTTGGGAGCAATGATCACATTTCGGAAAAATAACTCATTACGGAATGCTTTGGGACATTGGAGAAGGTGTTTTAAATTTCAAGTCTGTTTTCATTATCCCACCACCAATTTTTATTCTGCTAAATTTAATAATATGTGTAAATTCTAGACTGTAATATCAAGGAGAGTGGGCCGAGTGAGCTTTTTTCTGTTTGTTTTGTTTGATGATGGAGTACTTGAGTTCCACCAGCATTTCTCCAGATTACCTGCCCAAAGTTATGCATTTGACCATGGTGTGCTGGAACAAAGAATATGAATAGAGTGCTGCAATTCACAATCAATCTCTTGGTTTCTTTTCCACTTTACATCTTTTTAATCAGATGTGAAAATTACAGTCTTTAGCTTCTCACACCTAAATTATATATTTTTTGTTTGTGTATTGCAGTCAAATTGTTTGAAATTCAGTTTCGAAATATGTAGTTATTGTATGTGAAATGTCTGAGTGAATATTGTTACAATTTCCATGTCCAACACTTTTAGGAAGGAGTTGGTGACAGGATTGCAAAGAAGATTGATGAATTTCTAGCAACAGGGAAACTGCAAAAATTAGAAAAGGTGCAGTATGCATTTCTACGTAGTTTACCTTTCAGGTTTACAATTAACCTATTTAGATTTGTTGGAAGTTAGTGGTAGTATTTGGACAGGCTGTTTACATGCAAATAAATTATATCATTGTTCAAGAAATCTTATTGGTTAAGTAGTCTTCTAATCGTGACATTATGAACGCTTTTACTTATTGTCTAAATTTTCTTCATACTCTTTTTAAACAAATGATAGAAATAAAAAGAATCCCCTGTCACTGCCCCCATCAAACATTCCTGGATGGGGACAGCATGGGTAAAGTTTTCCCTACCCAATCTAAGCTGAGGAAAAAGTTTCCTCTACTCTCAAAACAAAACAAAGTATCTTCAATTCTGGAAAAATGAAAACCAGTAAATCCACAAAAATGGCCCCCTGTTGACTCCGCCCCCATCAACCATTCTTTGGGTATGGATATCAAGGGGTTGAACTGTAAAATAAACTTTCCCCGGCTTGTTCAAAAGTAAAGGAAACTTAAAAAACAACAAACAAGTCCCCTCTGCTCCATCCCCATTGAACGCTCCCAGGACAGGGAAAACAACAGTTTCAAAATCCAGACAAAAGTTCCTCTACTCATTTCAACTAAAAATAAAATCCCCTCACACTGACCACATCAAGCCCACCTGGGACATGGACAGTACAAGATTTAAATAAACGCCCCCTTTGGATCTTCCAAGAGGTCCAAAATCAATGCAAAAGAAACATAAAACAGCCGTTTACTGGGCACAAAACCGAGAACAAACACAAACTTAATATGTTGAAAGGAAACTTACCCTGCTTAAATAAAATATTATTGTTCAAACTGATGATGGCCTTCAGCACCCACAGCACCCATTGGAAAGGCGTGCATTGCACCAATGAGCACTGTGTGTTCCTGCTCCAAGGACACCCTACTGCCAACATAACCGTGAAATGGGGCAGACAGTCAGAAACAACGAACTACTCTTCAGCCTGCAGCCTGGACCGGTGAATAGCCATCTTGACCAGCGCAGGAGCAAAGCTATGAGAAAGTCAAGAGACTTGTCTGCCACTCCCCACACTGGGTGGTCGTAGATCAGGAATGTGGGGCTGCAGTGCGGCTAAAATTTAACCAGAAGGCCCTTCAAAAAACTAAAAAGGGGCTGCAAATGAAAACACTCAAAACACACTCAAAATAAATGTGAAAAACCATTTCCTCCAGACCACAGACTGTGCACGTGGTCTGGCATCCAGTGAATATTCTGAGCTGACGATTGCATGGGACCGACACATGTAGCAGTCTCCACGGCATAAGAGTAGAAGGTCCCTTTGTAGAGGTTCCTCCACTGGAGATCTCCATCACCAGAGGGCTAAATGTCTTGCCAAGGTGTGTCCAGGTGGCAGGCAAAAGCATGGCAGCAGAGAATGTGCAGCATCACCCTGTACAGATGGTGCCTTTGTGCCGTATGAAAGGTTACTTGGAGGGTGTCCCTGAGATGGCTCAGGTTGTGGGGCACTGTGTCGTGGAGAGGGGTCTGTGGTGCAGGACTGATGACGAGTTTTGGACAGACAAGGGTCAGTTTACCCAGAAGCCTGCAGCACGCCTGAGCCTTCCTGAGTGCATGCAAGGTCCCGGGACCCTAGTGCCTTGTTCCTCAGGGTCTGGATGGCTCACGTTGCAAACTAGAGGTGGATTGACACCTTCTTGCCAACTGAGTTGATGTCATCTAGCCTGCCCCTCTGTGATCCAGTGTGTCTTTGACTCTGGTCAGCCCTGTGTCCCGAGCACACTCCTGCCTTGGCCAGCGCAAATGTCACTCAAGGCGGAAGCTGTTCCTGAGCAGAGCCACTATTCCTGTAGGGAGAGAGCTATGGCGTGAACTGACCTTTTCCCAGACTTCAATCAAGTCTAAATAAAAGACAGACCATTCCTGAAAGAAAACCCGAGGCTGGGCCCACTCCATGAACAGGAACTGTGTGTTGTAGCAGAGACTGCGCACCTAACAGAAAAAATATACCATCAGGGTGCGTCACCTTGGAGAGGCTCAATGTAAAAGTATCGCTGCAGGCTCTGAAGGTGGAAAGTTGCTATCTGGATGCGAAGCAACACCAGTACCTGAACGCCCTCAACTTTTTCTTTCTTTCTATAAGCATTAAGTTTTCCAAAATCCACGACAATATATTACTCTAATCCATTCCTTCAATGGAACTCTCAACTATGGAACTGTTTGCCTCAGCTTCGTCAGCTAATCTCCTGCAATTTTAATATTGCTTTCAGATGAGACAATAAACCAAGCCCCCAGTTATATGAATGTGCACTACTTTGAAGAAGATATGGGAGTTCTCAATCCCCAATATCAATCATTCATCAGTCACCTAAAACAGTTTTGTTCTTTTTCACTTAACTTGCTATTCGTAGAACTTTACTGTGCAGATTGGCTCCTGCAGTCTTATATTGCACCAGTGATTGTACTTAAAGTGCTGAATTCATGACAAAGCACTTTAGGATCTACCAAGTATTTTGGAGATGTTAAAATATTTGGTACATCTTTCTTGCTCCAGTGCTTGTCATCACTGCTGATTTACTGCATCTTATCTCCTCTTAAATTTGTAGCCCTGCTTTCACTGTACTTTTTGAATTAAAAAGAAAGTAATTTGGTCAACTAACTGAGGGTCAAATTCTCTTATGCTTTGAATGCACAAGTGTAATCACAACTATGGGGTTATTTCCTTGCGAATCGGGATAGTGTGATGTACCTTCAATAAGGGACCCTATTTGCAGCAATAAAAGATAATATAAAACGTGTTTCGTTGGAGAAACACTTAATAATAGACTATGTGGGCAGAATAAATTTTTTACATGAACTTTGATGGATGATTCTTGACTGTGAAAATGTGATTGTTAACTGAATATTCATATAATCCAAAGAACAATCAGTCATCTGAAGTCAACGGAACAAGCTAGCACTGTGGGGTTCCACAGGATGTGCTATTCTGTCTGCACTTATGTTTTTTTTGTTGCTTAGTGTCATGGTAGTTGTTCAGGAAGTGCTCCCATGAAGTAACAAAATGGTCATTGAATGAATAAGTATTGCTTGTAAAGTAAATACTTGTTATTTTATGAGTAATTAGTGGTGGGAACCAAGGTGTGAACTAAGGTTCCACTTTAATTTTTTCACTACAATCCTCTTAGATCGAGAAGCAAACATCAAATTTCTTGATCAAAATTAATTGAGCCATTTCCCACTGCGTACCTCTTGACACCAATACCACCCCACTGGCTAGCTTACGTTTCTATTTCCCTATTCAAGTTTAGTCTTTTTGCTGTGCTCTTTTACTGTGTGTTATTATTGCCTCACTGAATATTCTATATTTCCTTTCCAGATTCGTCAAGATGATACCAGTGCATCGATTAACTTTTTAACAAGAGTGACTGGAATAGGGTAAACTCAAAAGACAAGAAATCCTAATGTAGCATAATCTACCAAAATGGAGGGGATCCCCCATCCTTTGCTGCTGGGTGTATCATGAGTACTCTAAACTTAATCTTGTGAAATCCACAAAACTCTAGTTTTCAGAATGATGACAAGATTGGCCTAAATAA
The DNA here is from genome assembly GCA_024137785.1 of Ginglymostoma cirratum. Taxonomy (NCBI): domain Eukaryota; kingdom Metazoa; phylum Chordata; class Chondrichthyes; order Orectolobiformes; family Ginglymostomatidae; genus Ginglymostoma; species Ginglymostoma cirratum. The sequence goes on along the minus strand of JAHRHZ010000122.1, from coordinate 3,450,032 downwards.
CAAGAAATAAATTGTACCATCTTATTAGCGCTGTGAAGAAATTGAAATAACATCAAAGAACATTTGTAAAATATCAATTGTGATAATGTTTCACAAAGGATAATCTAATTAAGAAGACTGGGAGATGGTGACATAGTAGTAGTGGGCTAGTAATCTAGAGGCCCATGCTGTGGTGATCAGGGTTCAAATCCTACTTATGCAACTAATGGAATTTAAATGAAATTATTTAATCAGAACTATAGTGGTTGTAACAGGGTCAGCCAGGTGGACCTCATAGAGTATATTTCCCTGATAGGGGCTGTTAACCTGGTCCTATCAGACAGCCCTGGCTGACAGAAAAGCATAGCAGGTCTCGGACATTCTGACACTCTGAGAGCAAGTTCTGAAGGAGCTGGAACAGTGTCAAGGAATCTCCATATGTAAATAAAGGGTGACTTGGTGATGGGATACTGGCCTCTGTGGAGTTATTTCAGGAACCTGGAATTGAAAGCTAGTCTTTGTGCCATGGGACCATGACACTATTGTCACATTGTTATAAAAGCCCATTTTGACCTTCAGGGAAGATGTTCTACTTTTCTTACTTTGTCTGGCCTACATGTGGCCCTGGAGTCCCAGTGATATTGTTAACTCTGAACTTCTGTCTGTTGTAGCTAAGCAAGCTACTCTGCTCAGAGGCATTTAAGGATGGATAGCGAATGTTGGCCTTGCCAACAGTGCCCATCTCCCATGACCAGCAGTGCCCATGTCCCATGACAGCTAATGGAAGCTCCACTGTTACAGTTTTCTATGGAAGTCTTGCTGGGAAGCCTGAATGGCCAAACATCATAGGTATAAATTAAGATGTTACTTCTTCTCGGACCTGGTGTTAGCAGCATTTATTGTCTTGTTTTGTATAAATGAACTGAGTAGGGAGCATGGTTTGAAGTTTGCAGATGATACAAAACTTGATATTGTAGTAAACAGCAAAAAGGATAGTAGCAGACTTTGAAAAGATGCATGTAAATCGTGAAATGAGCGGAGACCAGACAGTAAATTCGGTGTTTTTAAGGATGAAGTGATGCATTTCGGTCAGATCACCATGGAGGGAATTTAATCTAAATAGTGTTACTTGAGGTGGGGGAGCGGGAGGACTGCAAGAGCAGGAGAACCCCATAAACAAATCCTTGAAGATGCCAAGGAAAGAAAGTGAATTGGAATATATGACTTCATATTACGAGCATTGAATACAAAAGCAAAGGAGCTGTGGTAAAGTGTTAGAAATCACTAGTCAGGTTTCAACTAGGGCATCTGGATAAAGAAATCTGAAGCCTTGAATGGATCTAAACACCAGGATGACACAGTTAAAGTTGAGGTATTGGGGGACTGGAGAAAGGTTGAAAATGGATTTATTTTGATCAGGCTCACAATTGAAGGATACCAGTGAAAGAATAATGATTATCTAGATTAATCATCTTAGCCCTAGTAAAGTGTTGGAAGTGTCTACTTCAAAAGGACTTTTGCAGGCAGGATCATGTTGTGTATTTTCAGACTGCTTTAGCCTCAGAAAATTGTTCTGACAGCTGTTTTCATTCTCCAGACCAGCAGCAGCAAGAAAATTTGTTGAAGAGGGAATCAAAACCCTAGATGGTATGTTTCTTGAGTCCTACATCTTCTCTGTCAAAATAGTAAACATTTTGAGTTCAGCAAAATTATCCATTAGACTAATTGCCCATTAAAGCAACAGGTATTTGAAAATGTTCCTTTTGATTTTTTACATGTTACTATAAAACTTTCTGTCCGAAATACTGGATATGATTTTGTCTGATATGTCCTTCCTTATCCTATTTAATAATAGCTGCAATCACCAAACCATCATTTCCCAAACCATCCACAACTTCATCACCTCAGGTGACCTCCCACCCACCGCCTCCAACCTCATCGTTCCCCAACCCCGCACCGCCCGCTTCTATCTCCTCCCCAAAATCCACAAACCTGAATGCCCTGGTCGACCCATTGTCTCCGCCTGCTCCTGCTCCACCGAACTCATCTCCACCTACCTAGACTCCATTTTCACCCCCTTGGTCCAGGAACTCCCTACCTACGTCCGTGACACCACCCACGCCCTCCACCTCCTCCAGAACTTCCAATTCCCAGGTCCCCAACACCTCATTTTTACTATGGACGTCCAGTCCCTATATACCTGTATTCCCCATGCTGATGGCCGAAAGGCCCTCCGCTTCTTCCTGTGCCGCAGAACAGACCAATCCCCCTCCACCGACACCCTCATCCGCCTAGCCGAACTCGTCCTCACCCTCAACAACTTTTCTTTCAATTCCTCCCACTTCCTACAGACAAAGGGGGTGGCCATGGGTACCCGCATGGGCCCAAGCTATGCCTGCCTCTTTGTAGGTTATGTGGTACAATCCCTCTTCCAGACCTACACTGGCCCTAAACCCCACCTCTTCCTCCGTTACATTGATGACTGCATCGGCGCCGCCTCGTGCTCCCACGAGGAGCTCGAACAGTTCATCCAATTCGCCAACACCTTCCACCCCAACCTGAAGTTCACCTGGACCATCTCCAACACTTCTCTCTCCTTCCTGGACCTCTCTGTCTCCATCTCGGGCAACCACCTAGAGACAGATGTCCATTTCAAGCCCACTGACTCCCACAACTACCTGGAATACACCTCCTCCCACCCACCCTCCTGCAAAAATGCCATCCCCTATTCCCAATTCCTTCGCCTCCGCCGCAACTGCTCCCAGGATGAGACATTCCAATCCCGCACATCTCAAATGTCCTCATTCTTCAAGGACCGCAACGTCCCCCCCACAGTGGTCGAGAACGCCCTCGACCGTGTCTCCCGCATTTCCCGGAACACATCCCTCACACCCCGTCCCCGCAACAATAACCAAAAAAGAATCCCCCTCGTCCTCACATACCACCCCACCAACCTCCGGATCCAACGCATCATCCTCCGACACTTCCGCCATCTGCAGTCAGACCCCACCACCAAAGACATCTTTCCCTCCCCACCCTTATCTGCCTTCCGGAGGGACCACTCCCTCCGCGACTCCCTTGTCCGCTCCACACTCCCCTCCAGCCCCACCACACCCGGCACTTTTCCTTGTAACCGCAGGAAGTGCTACACCTGCCCCCACACCTCCTCCCTCACCCCAATCCCAGGCCCCAAGAAGACTTTCCACATCAGGCAGAGGTTCACCTGCACATCTGCCAATGTGGTATACTGCATCCGCTGTACCCGTTGTGGCCTCCTCTACATCGGGGAAACCAAGCGGAGGCTTGGGGACCGCTTTGCAGAACACCTGCGCTCAGTTCGCAACAAACAACTGCACCTCCCAGTCGCGAACCATTTCAACTCCCCCTCCCATTCCTCAGATGACATGTCCATCCTTGGCCTCCTACAATGCCACAGTGATGCCACCCGAAGGCTGCAGGAACAGCAAATCATATTCAGCCTGGGAACCCTGCAGCCCAATGGCATCAATGTGGATTTCACAAGTTTCAAAATCTCCCCTCCCCCAACCGCATCCCAAAACCAGCCCAGCTCATCTCCACCTCCCTAACCTGTTTTTCCTCTCACCCCAAGCCACACCCCCATCTCCTATCTACTAACATCATCCCGCCCCCTTGACCTGTCCGTCCTCCCTGGACTGACCTATCTCCTCCCTACCCCCCTACCTACACTCACCTTTACTGGCTCCATCCCCGCCTCTTCGACTTGTCTGCCTCCTCTCCACCTATCCTCTCCTCTATCCATCTTCTATCCGCCTCCCCCTCTCTCCCTATTTATTTCAGAACCCTCTTCCCCTCCCCCATTTCTGATGAAGGGTTTAGGCCCAAAACGTCGAGTTTTCCTGCTCCTATGATGCTGCTTGACCTGCTGTGCTCATCCAGCCCCATGCTTGTTATCTCGCAATCTCGGTATGCTGTTTGTGGAAGTTTCATGCCATTGCAGTGTCATTGTGTATGTTTAAGGTGCTTCAAAAAAAGTGATGCCTATGCATTCAACTCCTGTGCTGTATCCTGTGGTTAAAATGCATCTGCTGTTCACTGCACTTGTATGCAATATTTCATATCAGAAGAAACTACTTACTAGGAAACCTATCAGTCTGCTTATTTGTTCCCCTCTCCTCTCATGATTTAAATTTGCACAGTGAATACACATTAATAAGGTTGCAAACCAAAGTGGTCGCTCTCAATCAACGAAACAAGACTGACTGTTATGACGAGCTAGTTAATAAAAGAATCATAGAATCCACAACGATATATCAGCCCATAAAACCTCTGGCTCTTTGAAGAGTCATGTATTTAATCCCACTCCTCAAGGCCCTGCAATTTTTTTTCCATTCCAGTATTTATTGATCTCTCTTTTGTTCGTTGAATATGGTTTATCTCCCCTTTCAGGCAGTGCATTACAGGTAGGAAATCAAAATGTAAAATAAAATTTCCTCATATTCCTTCTTGTTCTTTGCCAGTTTCCTTAATTCTATGTCTATTTACCTTCTGTCGCAGGAAATAGAAATCCTTCTTTCTTCTACCAAAACTTTTTGATTTTGAACACTTATATTAAATCAAAAGTAAAATATTGTAGCTGATGGAAATCTGAAACAAAAACACAATATGCTTTTAATACTCAGTGTATCAGTGCTTGTGAAAAGAAGCAGAGGCCATGTCTTAGACCAGATGACCAGTTATGATGAATTGTCACCTCAGCCGGAAATGTTAACTTTCTTAAATCTCCTCTTAATCTTCTCTACACCAAGGAGAGTTTATCCCAGCTTTTCCAGTCATTTGCAACCTTACCATTTTCATAAGTCTCTCGTCATCATCTTCAGGGCCTTGACATCACTCCTGAGAAGGATTTGTGGTATTGAAAATGCTATTCTAATGGACATCTGAGTAGTGTTTCACAAGAAAAATGCAATTTTCTTACTTTTGTGTGGTATTACTGTATTCAGAGAATCCCAGAATACTGTTTTTTTTTTTTATCATTTCATTCAACTTCTCCTGCCACCATCAAAGATGTGTTTGTGCACCTCAAATCTTTTAAAAGTATACCTTTTAGTTTATATTGTCTTCTTCCTTCTGACCAAAATCTATCAGTTCACACTTCTCTGCATGCAAGTTAATGTGGCACACCTCAGTTTATTTTACTAGGCTGTAACCTCCTCAAATTCTGCGAATAGGCTCCTCACTGCTTGCTACATTTCTGGTTTTTGTGTGATCTGCCAGTCAATGTCCTTTTATACCAACATCAGTGTCAATGTATGAACATAGTTTAAAAAAAAACTGTATTTTTCATTGTGATTAACTGCTAGTGATGGAGAGAAGGAACCTGGGTGTCTCTTTGGTACTCCCTGATCTTACACTGTTGTCTAGGGTGCCAAGGCTAACTGTAGCATCAGTACTGCTTTCCAATAAGAATAAAACTTAATCAGGACAAATTGGAATTAAACTGTGAATCCACTGGCGTCATTGGTTGAGTTACAAATGATGACTTCACCAATCCAACCTGCAGTAACTAAATGTTCCTATGTTTGATGTTTAAGTGCAATTTATGATTTCAGATGTTATTTTGTGACATTTTTTAGATCTCAGAGAAAATGAACACATACTAAATTATCATCAGCGGATTGGTTTGAAGTAAGTTATGATGGAAATAATTTTTCATTGTTGGGATGTGATGCTTTCAAAAGTCTGCAACTAGTCCTGTGCATTTTATCTTAGACTTTTTCGAACATAATATCATTTAAAAGAAAAAAAAAGACACACCTTTGGGCAAATTATCTCATTCAACATGCTCACCACTTGGAGTCGTAGAGCTGTACAGCATGGAAGCAGACTCTTTGGTCCAACTCGTCCATGCTGAACAGAGATCCTAAATTAATCTAGTCCCATTTGTCAGCATTTGGCCCATATCTCTCTAAACCCTTCCTATTCATATACCCATCCAGATGCCTTTTAAATGTTGTAATTGTGACAGCCTCCGCCACCTCTGGCAGCTCATTCCATACACTCACCACCCTTTGTATGAAAATGTTGCCCCTTAGCGGTACCTTTTAAATCTTTCCCCTCTCACCTTATGCCTATGCCCTCTAGTCTTGGACTCTCCCACCCTGGGGAAAAGACCTCTCCACAGAGCTCAAACCCTCCAAACCTGGCAACATGCTCGTAAATCTTTTCTGAACCCTTTCAAGTTTCATAGCGTCTTACCAATTACAGGAAGACGAGAATGGCATGCAGTATTCCAGTAGTGGCCTAACCAATGTCCTGTACAGCGGCAACATGACCTCCCAACCACTATACTCAATGCACTGACCAATAAAGGCAAGCATACCTAATGCCGCTTTCACTATCTTGCCTACCTAGGACTCCACTTGCAAGGAACTATGAACCTGTACTTCATGTCATGTGCCAGCAGTTTGAAACTAGTGTGAAATTTTAAAAACATGCGCAAGTTTTCAGAAAGAAAGGGCCATTTCATATCATTGAGCTTTGTCCTTGCACGGACCGCAGTGCCACTTAATTGTCTTCAGAACATGTTTTCTGTGGTGTTGGGATATTTGAAACTTAATGATTCCTGAAGGAGAATGGTGTTGGATTTTATTGATAAAGTTGATTTGGTGATGTATTATGCATAATCATGATGTCCTGGAACTTGCTTAGTGACTTTATAGAAGCCGAGACAAATTTATTTCTATAAAATGACAATAGTGTTTTATTTTGGGGTTTGTTTTCCAAAGAGTTGGCGATTGAGAATGTGACGTAGGTGGTTGTACAATTCAGTGGAGATAATGAGCAATGACTTGCCTGATACATCAAATGAGCATCCTGAGAAAAGTAATTTGATTGAGGTAGTAAGGATAGCACAGTGCTTGCTGTCTGTTTGGTCCCCACATGATGCCCTTAACAGTAAAATAACCTGCTGAATTAGCATATTTGACGTAGCAAAGGAACAGTTGCATTATCTTTTGGTCTGCATTTTCAAATTTATCTTTCAGTCATTGCAATGTGCCCCTACATGTAAATTTTATTCAACTTGTCATTTCAAATATCAGAGAGATCAAACGTTTTGGTTATAGAATTCTGTGGACAAACAAAGGATGTTACGTAGCTGATTAGTTTAAACTGTTATTTGCAGTTTGGATATTTGCATCTTTTAAGATGTCTCTTGTCTCTGTTTTTTAATGGGTAAGGAGAGCAAGTTGAATTTATTCACAAGAACTCACCACTCGATTAATAGACATGTGTTGAATGTTTTTAATGTTGAGAGCCTGCATCTTCATGAACTGCATTGCATTCTTGTCTTGGGTGAAAGTACAAGCTGAATGACTAATGTTCACTTCTTCACTGTTTGTTTCATGATTTCTTTTTAAAGGAATTGTGCACTGCATGTATTTGCAGTGTAATGTGCTGAAAACGTTTGGTGGCAGAGAAAAGGATCACACTAAGTAACTTCAGTTTGGATTGGGGTTAATTGGAATTGTTATTAAAGAAGTAATTTGACATTATAACTGTCATTCTAGCATGTGTCAACATTTCCTGAAATGGTTTTTTTGTAATTATATTGAAATGGGAAATGAATAATAAGCACGATTTGAAAAATGTTTGATGGGACTATCAGCAAACCATTCAGAAATAATTTACACTTGAAATGTGTATTTTTAACTGACTGCTATCATTTTAATTAATGAGCAACTTGTAATCGTATACAAGGATCTGTGGGACATGATTGCACCTTTTTGATGTTGATCTTAACTCATTGGTGATGTTGCTCCTTATAGAGGAAACACAAACATTACATTTGATGATGTGAAGCTGTTTTCACGGATTAAAGTTTTGTAAGAAGACTCTGAAACTAAACATTCTAAGTGAAGGAGCTTTCTGCTAAACAAGTAGTTTTGCTGTAATGAGAGTCCTCACTGAATTCCTGTCAATGCCTTTATTACAGTACTTTTACTGATTTTTGTAGGTATTTTGAGGATTTTGAAAAGCGCATTCCTCGATGTGAAATGGTGAAAATGCAGGTAAAACAGACAGAATTAAGTTTGCCAATAAGGCACTTGAGTCTGATGTTTGTCGAGTTTATGCAATTGAGGGAAGTTATGCAGAAGAATATCCACTGGCTTTGAATCCTGATGCATGTACAGTATTTGTATGTTTGTAAACAGATATGCTAGTTGCTATGTGCTGAATACAGTCTGTTTTGTTGTTAGATGCGATTGCGTCCTCTCCTTTGCCAAATAGTGGTTCCTAAGTTTTTCACAAAGCTGCTGCCAAAAGTTAGTCTTTCCTGAGTCATAAAATTATTGAATACTTCAGCATAGAAAGAAGCCATTCAGCACATTGAATATGTGCTGTCGTTATTGATGAGCAGTTGACTTAGTTCCATTCACTCACTCATTGCTTATATTACAAGATTGACTACAGTTTAAAAATTATTCGTTTTGTGTAAAGCTCTTTGGCACATCCTGGGAGTCATAAAAGGTGCTAAATTAGTGCAAATCTTTATTTATGTTCTTCCTACCTTCATTCCTTACCATTTTTTTCTCTCATCACCCAGTATTTCTTCCATTCATTTGTGAAAGTTACTGTTGAATTCATTTTCAACACTCAACCAGGCAGTGCATTGCATACAGTAAAAAGAGAAAACAGAATTAGAGTACATACTGTACTCACAGTTGCCCCCTGTCTTTTCAATGCTGCATTTTCACATCAAAATAGGATACAGTCAAAGACATCAGAGGAAACAGTTAGTTGGAACTATTCTAGTAAATCACTTCTTCATTCCCCGTGCCACCACCCCCCCCCCCAAAAAAATGTTGCATCCTCCCGAAAGTGTGGTGCCAGAAATGGATGTACTCCTCCAGCTGTAGCTAAACGAATGCTGTATCTTTTTTTGTTGCGTAACATCCTGAGTTCTGTACTCAGTGCTGTTATTTGTAAAACAAGGATTCCATAAGTTATATTAACAGTCCATAAACGCAAAAGATTTGTGTGC
>JAHRHZ010000122.1:3426346-3441018 GCA_024137785.1 Ginglymostoma cirratum | reverse complement strand
TTCCATAAGTTATATTAACAGTCCATAAACGCAAAAGATTTGTGTGCAAATGAGCTCAGGTAACTCTTTTCTCCTTTAAGCCCTGTTACCTCCTTTAAGATGTTCCCTTGACTAAGTCTACTCTGCAAGTCTCCCTGTATCTGGGTGTCAGATTTTATTTGATAATAGTCTTGTGAAAGTTAATGGAGCATTTTACTATGTTAAAGGACAGAATATGAATGAATGTCGGTATTGTTATAACTAAGATAATTTTGTTTAGAAATGTGTACATTGCATTATATGTAAGGGCAGGCAATGGCACAGTGGTATTATCACTAGACTATTAATTCAGAGACCAAGGTTGTCTTTTTCAGGACCTTGGTTCAAATCCTGGCATGGCCAATAATGAATTTTGAATTCGATAGACATCTGGAATTACGAGTCTAATGTTGACTATGAAACCATTGTCGCTTCACCATTCATAACACTCAGTTCCCTTGAGGTAGCTACTTTCCAGGATTGATGTTTCTTCTGAGTAACTTCCTGTCATCACTAATGTCTCTGTATGCCAGTAGAAACCGTATAATTCATCCTAATGCTATATGCCTGCAAATGCTGTCTCCTTGCACATCTCAAGTTTGGAAGGGCACAATCCAGAATTATACTGTTAGGTGTTTCTCATATTAACTGCACGTAAAATGAAGATGTCAGGTTTTCACTGCCCCATTACTTGAAGCCCTATTATAACAAAACGTGAGAAGGATTTGGTATCCTCTCCCTACCTTCCCTTATTGGTACTGATGAGATTGTGAATTTACTACTTGGGGAAGAACGAATTAAAGTAAAATATCTTTAGGCATGAGCATGTTGGAGTGCCTCATGTCTATCTGTCAAGTTCCTCTTTTGTGTAGATTGTACTATGCTTTGTCTCTCTTCACTCTTTAGGCCATTGTTTTACGGGAAGTGGAGAAACTGGATCCAAACTATGTCGCCATCATTTGTGGCAGTTTTAGACGAGGTTTGTATTGCTTCAGTCATTTTTTGTTATTTAACTGGCAGCTCTCTGGAAGTGAGTCTCTTGTCATTGGAAGTGCTACCTAGAATTTGCTCTGAAATTATGAAATGTAAAAAATGCTGAAATGTACATTTTTAAAAATTTTAAATTACAAATAATAAGGCTTCAAAATATTCTCTGTGGTGCTCACAAAATGTCATTTCATCCTGGCAGATTCTTTCATTGTACCGCCAAAAGTCCAGGAAAAGCTCTTTCGTTCCCTTTTATCAAATATATGAGTATAATAAGTAATTAAGTAAAGCTGCGAATGGTGAAATCTTGAAATATAAAGGAAAATTTCTGCAAATGTGTAGGTTATCGGTTGACACCTGAAAGCGGTCATGTTTTTCTGACTTAGAACACCATCGTGTGCAAGTTGTATAAGCATAGCATTGCGTTATATGCTAGAGAATGTTTTGCCTTAATAGAGCATTCATTATCTCTGGAATGTGTTGCTGGTGTTTTCAATGAGCACTGATTCAATTTAAGTGTTTCAAGGGGGATTTTTAAATATTCACAAGATTTGAGCGTTGCAGGTAAGCAGTTTGGGTGGCACGGTGGCTCAGTGGTTAGCACTGCTGCCTCACAGCACGGGGAACCCGGGTTCGATTCCACCCTCAGGCAACTGTCTGTGTGGAGTTTGCACATTCTCTCCGTGTCTGTGTGGGTTTCCTCTGGGTGCTCTGGTTTCCTCCCACAGTCCAAAGATGTGCAGGGTAGGTGGATTGGCCATGCTAAATTGCCCCTGGTGTTCAGGGATATGTAGATTAGGTGGTTTATAGGGGAATGGGTCTGGGTGGGATGCTCTGAGGGTTGGTGTGGACTTGTGGGCTGAAGGGCCTGTTTCCACACTGTAGGGATTCCATGGGTTCTATGAATAGACCATTTTGATTTTGAAGTATATGATGTGGAGGCAGACTTGTTGGTTGTAGATGATCCTGGTCTGATGCGGTTGTAAAATTTGGCAACTATTACCAAAAAACCTTTGAAGACTACTACAGTATAACTTGTAGATTCAACCAAATGTTGAAGGTAAAGGATGGGCTGCAGCCATATGTGCTGCTTTGTCCTGGATGGTGTCGAGATTCTGGAGTGTTGTTGAAACTGTACTCTTCTAGGCAAGTGAGGAATAATCCATCACAGTTCTGACTTACACGTTGTAGATGGTGGACAGTCTTTGGTGAGCCAGAAGGTGAGTTAATTGGCACAGAATTTCCAGCCTCTAACCTGTTTCTGGAACATAATATTTATGTGACATGCCTAACCAAGTTTTTGGTCAGTGGTAATTCACAAGGTATTGTTGGGATGTTCAGCTGCGGTAATGCTGTCTAATGTCAAAGAGAGGATATTATCAAGCTCCTGTTTAGAGGTCGTCATTACCTGGCACAAGTGTGATGCAGAATGTTACCTGCCACTTTTCAGTCCAAACACGAACTATTGTTCAGGTCTTTCTGCATCTGGACATGGACTTCTTCATTTTCTGAGGAGTTGCAAATTGAACTAAACTCTATAATCTCAAGTAAGCATCCCTACTTGGGAAGGAATGAAGCAGATGCCACCAACTAGGCTTTGGACTTCATTGAGGAATGCCTACAGGGATTGGGATGATTGGCCTTCATCAAACACAACCACATTGCTTTGAGCTAGCTATGACATTGGCCTCCTGACCTTGATAACTTCAATTTGGGGCAGTTACTTTCACCTCCCCTCTGGAAATCAGTTCTTTTCTCCATGTTTTGATGAAAGCGGTAATGTGGCCTGAAGTCAACTGGTCCTGGTGGAGCTCAAATTGAGCATCACTGAGCAGTGACACTTTTGATGGCACATTCAACAACACCTTCCATCATTTTTGCTGATACTTCAGAGTTGCTTGCAGAGCAGTAATTGGCTGCATTGCATTTGTTCTGCTTTTTGTAGACAGGGAATACCTGGACAGTTGTCTGCTTTGTTTTATTAATACTGATATTGTAGCTGTGCAGGATCAGTGTGCCTAGTTGCAGAGCGCAGATATTCATGACAGCCATGGTCTTGTCAGGTCCCATAGCTTTGCTGAGTTCACTCTGATTTTTTTCTTGATGTCCCTCGAAACTACTCAAATTGACTGAAGGTTGATCTCTGTGGTTTTGGACCTTTGCTGATGGCCTAGTTGGACTACCAACTGAACTGCTTGCAGGTACTTCAAACATGTTCTCTGCAGTTACATACAGAGTTGTGCTGGCATTGAGGTTTTTGCAGTCATTGACGGTAGGGGACAGTAGTTGTTCATGGTATTTTCAGCATTTGAAGTTATGGTAGGTCAATAATTGGGCAGCATCATTCAAGGCCATTGGTTGGAAGAGTTGTGATCATTTGCAAAACAAAGAGACCGGTTTCTTTGTGGGTAACATTCATATTTATTACCTGTCAAAACTTTGGGATGGATGGAGTACCTGATAGAGATCACAATAGTCATTTTTGTCATGATCAGCTAACATCTACCTGTCTTCCAGTTCTGTGCTTCATCACATGTTAAAAGTAGCAACTGCAGTGCAGATTGGAAGGCGTCTCCTTCATTGTTCTTACCCTTCGTGTCTCTAGGTGCTGAATCCAGTGGTGATATGGATATTCTTTTGACTCATCCAGACTACACTTCAGAATCATTAAAAAGGGTGAGATCTGATGAACTGAAATACCGTTTTAGAAAAAAAAACAACTTTGTGTATCGCAATGCATGATTTGAATTGGCCAACTGGATTTTAAAAGCATGAATATCATTAACATTTTAACGGTAACAATTGGCTTCTTTGACATCTTCCTCGTAGCGTATCGTGTACTTGCTGGTGTGCAGCATAAACACCAATATAAATCATGTCTGAAGTGCCTCCTCTTATAGGCTGTGAGTTCTATGCAGTACCACTCTGTGTATTTTGTTGATACATTTCTTTAAAGCTGAGACCATTTTGTAAGTGTGTATTAATACATAGGAACAGAAGTTGTCCATTTGACCTTTCAAGCCTGCTGCAGCACTCAGTGAGATCATAATGTGCTGTCAGCTCTGCTTTCTTGTATGCACTCTAGTGCCGTCTAGTTTTAGTTTCCCCCAAGAGGAAATATCCTCCATGAGGGCATTCTGTCCAGTCCCCTCAAGTTCTTATATGAAAGCAGACTTACTTGAATGCTCACTTTCCCCCATTGCAGTCGAGTCACAGAAACATAAAGCACAGGAGGACATTTGACCACTTGTGCACGTGTTGATCATTTATGCTGTGTCACAATTTACTGTTTAGTGGTTTCAGACTTGCCAAATAGAATATTTTTGTCAATCTGCTCTATCAAAATCTCTCAATATTTTGAAGTCCCCTCATAGATAACTGCTTAATCTTCTGTTCTAAAGAGAACAATCCAAACTTTTCCTTTCTGGCCTCATCCCTGATAACATCCTAATTAAATGTCATGCCAGCCTTTCAAAAGCTTTTGATCTTCCCTGATTTATATGTTCCAGATTTGTCCACAATTTGCCACTTTAAGCCCTAGCCAGTGATTTACAAAGCTCTGGTATGGTCTCTTGATGACTTTTTTCATTTGTGGGGTGTGGGCATTGCTAGCTGGGCCAGCATTTATTGTCCATTCCAAGTTGCCTTTCAGAAGGTGCTGGTGAGCTGTCTTCTTGAACCGCTGCAATCCACGTGCTGTAGATTGACCACTTCCTTAGGGAGGGAATTCCAGGATTTTGACCCAGCAACAGAGAAGGAATGGTGAATATTTCCAAGTCAAGGTGAGTGACTTGGAGGGGAACTTGCAGGTAGTGGTGTTCCCATGTATCTGCTCTTGTCAGGGAGCTGCTGTTTAGGAGTAGGTTCCTCCTTGAACACAGTTTGTACTGGCCAAGGGAGGAGAGAGGTCAGGATGCAGGGCTGACCAGAGTTGGGGACGTGCTGGATGCCAGAGGAGTGGCCTGGATGATGCCAGCACAGTGGCCATGAGTGTGACGGTCCACCTCTGGTTCGCAACCCGAACCGTCCAAAGCCGAATGGACAATGCATTCAGCCCTGACATCTCAATTGCATTTGAGACGGCTCAGGCTTGCAGCGGGCTTCTGGATGAACTGACTCCTATCTGTCTGGAACTTGACATCAGCCTCAAGCTGCGGACCCTCCTCTGGGTCGTGGTTCACCACAATCTGAGCCATCTCAGGGATATCCACCCAGTGCTGTTTCAGATGACATGGACCTTTTGTTTAAAAGAGTTGAAGGTGCTATCTAAGGATCCTTGGTGAGTTGCTGCAGTGCATCTTGTAGATGGTACACTACTGCTACTGAGCATCGGTGGTAGAGGGAGTGCATATTTGTGGATATAGTGCCAATCAAGCGGCTGCTTTGTCGTGGGTGATGTCAAGCTTCTTGAGAATTGTCAGAGCTGCACCCATCCATGCAATTGTGGAGTACTCCACCACACTCCTGATTCATGTCTTAGAGACGGTGGACAGGCTTTGGGGAGTTAGGAGGTGGGTGACTTCCTGTCATATTTCTGGCCACTGACCTGTTCTTGTAGCCGCTGTATGTACGTGGTGAGTCCAGTTCAGTTTCTGGTAACCCCCAGGATGTTGATAGTGGGGGATTTAGTGATGGTAATGCTATTGAATATCAAGAGTAGTGGTGAGATGGCCATTGCCTGGCATTTTGTGTGGTGCGAATGTTAGTTGCCATTTGTAAGCCCGAGCCTGGATATTGTCCAGATCTTGTTGCATTTGAACATGGACTACTTCAATAATTGAAGAGTTGCAGATGGTGCTCAACATTGTGCAATCATCAGTGAATGTCCCACTTCTGATCTTATGATGGAGGGAGGGTCATTTATGAAACATCTGAAGATGATTGGGCCGATAACACTATTCTGAGAAACTCCTGTAGAGATGTCCTGGCCCTGAGGTGACTGACCTCCAGCAATTATGACCATCTTCCTATGTGCCAGGTATGACTCCAACCAGAGTTGAGCTTGCCCCCAATATCCATTGATTTTTGTTTGCTCGGCCTCCTTGACGCCACTGTTAGTCAAATGCGGTCTTGACATCAGGCGCTGGCAGTCTCTCCTCACCTCTGGAATTTGGCTCTTTTGTCCATGTTTGAAACAAGGCTAATGAGGTCAAGAGCTGAGTGGCCCTAGCAGAATCCAAACTGAGCGTCACTGAGCAGGTTATTGCTGAGCAGGTGCTGCTTGATAGCTCTGTTGATGATACCTTCCAGCACTTTATTGATGATCAAAAGTAGACTGATGGAGCAATAACTGGCTGGTTTGGATTTGTCCTTCTTTTCGTATACAGGACATATCTGCGTTATTTTTCAGTTGTAGGGCAGATAAGTGTTGTAACTGTGCTGGAAGACCTTGGCTAGAGGAGTGGCAAGTTCTATAGTACGAATCTTTAGTGCTGTTGCTGGAATGTTGTCAGGGCCCATAGCCTTTGCAGTATCCAGTGCCTCCAAAAGTTTCGTAATACTGCATGGAGTGAATCAAATTGGCTGAAGATTGGTATCTTTGGTGCTGGGGACCACTGGAGGACACTAAGATGGGTGACACCTTATTTTTACGCATGCCTCATGCTGTTCCTGGCATGCTGTCCACTTTCCATTGAGGGTTGATCCCTGGCTTGGCAGTAATGGTTGAGAAGGGGGTCTGCCAGGCCATGAGGTTGCAGATTGTGCTAGAGTATCATTCTGTTGTTCATGGCCCAAAGTACACCCTGGATGTCCAGCCCTGAGTTACTCAATCTGTTTGAAGTTTTTTCCATTTAGCGTGATGACAGTGCAAGACAGCATGCAGTAGGATATCCTTAATGTGAAGATGGGATTGGTGAGGATGCGGCCAGGTATGTTTTTCCATCAAATTGGTTCCTTCACCACTTGCCGCAGACCCATTTTAGCAGCATTGTCCTTTAGTGTGATCAGTAGTGTTGCTGTCGAGCTACTCTTGGTGGTGGGTGTTGAAATCCCCACCCAGAGCACCCTTGCCAAGTGTCGCTCAACATGGAAGAGTACTGTCAAGGGAGGATGGTACCTGATAATCAGAAAGAAGTTTCCTTGCCCACATTCAACATGAAGCCTTCATAGGGTCTAGAGTGTATGTTGAAGACTGCTTGGGCAACTCCTTCCCAACTGTATACTGCTGTGCCGCCACCTCTCCTGGGTCTGTCCTGATGGTGGGACAGGGCTTATCCAGAGATGTCTGGGACATTGTCTGTCAGGCATGATTCCGTGATTATGACTATGTCAGGCTGTTACTTGACTCAGTCTGTGAGACAGCTTGCCTAATTTTGGCATCTCCAGATGTTAGTCAGGAGGACTTTTCAGGGCCAACAGGGCTATTTCCACTGTCGTCTTTTTGGTGCCGAGGTCGATGTTGAATGGTCTGTCCCGTTTCATTCCTTTGTGAGACTTGTACTTTATATCCCTATTTACAAATCAAAGTAATCTGTATGCTTCTTAACTACTTGATCAAATATTCAATAAGTCTGAACAGATCTATTTTAAATTTAGTTAAAAGCTAATTGATGCCTAATGGCAACACTCATAGACCCCTTCGTTCTAAAATCTAAATTGAACATGACATACTGGAGGTATATATGTGTCCCAAACAATATGGTGGAGAAGCGAATTGTGTAGTACCCACTGCGTTGGCAGTCTGAAATTGCATTGCAGTGTGATTGCACCAAATGGGAGACAACAGAGTGAAGTATTATTGGGCTGCTTGTGCTTTATGTATTTTTCCCCAAGTAACACAGGCAGAGGTTGGGAGGAGCTCTGAGATAGTGGCAAGTTTTAAAAGATCAAAAAAGCAAGAAAAATTAAAGGGGTTGTTGAAAGTAATCCTTTTAATTTGACATTCTGTATACTTTTTTTCCCATGGAGAAGGGCAGATTAAAATAATTAAAAATCTTCTTAAATATTTAGTCTGGGTGTGTTACCTGTGTGGTTTACCATTTATATAAATTAAAAGTTTTTTGTTGAGAATGTTGATGCATGTGTTAAAAGGAGATTGATTTCAGTAAGTAATGAAGCCTCAGACTGACTGCTTCTGACCATTAATTCATATTGTGCTGAATAGAATTTCATGAGATCATTGAAGCTTTGTAGTTCAAGATAATTTTTCTTTTCAATTCAGGTAAAGGGCCAAGATCCATAGTGCAGGAAACCAGGAAAGTCAAAGAGTAGACCTGAAAACTACATAAATCATGAGGTAGCGAGTTAGATGATTCCCAGCTTGGATTTTAAAAGCCTGAAGATTATTGAAAGTCTAGAGGTTAAAAAGTTCCATAGTTTTATGGTCCCAGAAAGGAATTGGTTGTAGTTGGACATATTGCAATGATGACTTAGTGTGCAAATATAGGACTGAGGAGAACTGATAGGCTATGGACTTGGAGATTCGGAAGGACAAAATTGGAGAACTCTAGCAACTGTAATCATGGCTATAGTTTTGTTTGTGCTGCTTTACACCTGCTGGCTATGAGGTTGTCAGGTGGAGACTGCGTTGACTGCTTTCTAGGCTGGATAGTTGCATTACAGGCTGTGTCTAATAACTGAACATTTGTCAAAAAAAATTGCGACTTTTCAAGTCTGTAATGTCTTTTATTTGAGTGGAGTCTTACAGTACAAGCATACAAACCACATTGAAATATCAAGGGGAGGTGATGGCCTAAGAGTATAATCACAGACTGTTACTCTGGATAAATTTCTGGGAACCTCTAGATAATGTTCGAGTTGTGCCACAGCAAATGGTAGAATTTGAATTGATTAAAAAAAAATCTGGAATTAAGAGTCTAATGATGACCATTGTTGATTGTCAGAAGAAACCCATCTGGTTCTTTAGGGAATGAAACTGCCATCCATATCTGGTCTGGTCTCGCCTAGATGTGATTCCAGACCCATAACAATGTGGTTGCCTTCTGGTCAATTAGGGGTGCTCGCATCTCGTCAATGAATGAATGAATGAATGAGTGAAGGATTTGGATGGTAGTCCTGAATAATGTCATGATTTCATAGAGCAGTTATACTTTGAGCTTATGAACTCCAATACAAACAAAAGACTGTTGAATTACTGATTTCCAGTTAAGTTTTATTAAACATTTGTTTACAGCAATAAACAGTTGAGGAAAATTTCTAGTTTGGAATTCAGTTTTGAACATACACTATTTTGTGTTCAACAAATCTCTGAGAGGCTGAAATTTCCTTAGAGTATAAATTCCACTGGATGTTTTAAATTTAAATTCTGATGTGTGCAGACATGCACAATGTCTCCTCACCTTTTTCTGAATCTGTCATTCAAACAACCTACAATGCAACCTTAAATTATATAAATGTAATTATGTTGGATAAGGAATGGTTTACATGTTACTAACCACATCTGAGCAGAATATAATCATTAAGTTTCTTTCCTATGATCCTTTATTACCAGTTGCACCTCAGCAACATGTCAAGGCTTCTTCCCTGTTCCAAGTCGAAGGATAAAGGAACAAGTGCTTGGGAACACACATTACTCTGACTTGTATATATATTGTCATTCCTTCATTGTTGGTTGGTTACAGTCTTAGAGCTTCCTTGCCTAAAAGCATTATGCATGTACCTTCGCCACTGCATTTCAAGACTAAGGATGGCAAACACGTGATGGCTTTGCCAGTGATATTGATAGCCATAACTGAATAATGCAAGGAAGTATAACAGCTTCTCAAAGTCTGCCTCACCAGTGGGAGGATAGCTGTGTGAATGCGTAAACCGAATATTTTTAGATTTTGCATAAAACACAAATCTGAATGCCACTGGTCAGCTCCGACATCTGCATCAATCTTAAGGGAGCTGAATTTGGATTGCTTGGAGAGCTGTCTTCATGTCAAAGTACTCAACTTATTGGCCAGAAAGCTGTATTAGTTTCAATTGTCAGAGACTGATGGTTTAGGGCAGTGCTGAGTGGGCATTCTGATTTCTTTGTTCCTGACATAGCCGTTCCAAAGGAGACTTAATCTTAGCTGGAGGCTGCCTTGATCAAAAGCTGGTTGTAATTGGTCATGAGCTGATAAGGCAGTCCAGAGAAGGTTCAGTAGGTTGATTCTTAGTATGGAGGGATTGCCTTATAAGGAGTGGTTGAGTAAGTTGGTCCTGTACTTATTGTACTTTAGAAGAATGAGAGGTGACCTTGTAATACACAAGATTGCGAGGGGGTTTGATAGGTTAGGTTCTGAGAGTTATTTCTCCTTTTGGGAATCCAAGACCAGAGGGCATAATCCCAGAGGAATGGGTCACTCATTTTAGACAGAGATGAGTGCAGATTTGTTCTCTGTGGGTGGTGTGTCCATGGAATTCTGTAGCAGAGGACTGTTGAGGCTGGGTTACTAGGCGTGTTCAAGGCTGAGATACATTTCCAATCAGTAAGGGTTATGGGTAAAAGGCTGGAAAGTGGAGTTGCGGTTTATCAGCCATGGGCTCATTGAATGGCAGAGCTGACCCTGAACTTGTTTGCTGCTTGGATTCTTGATTTCCACGTACTCACTTCAGGGGATAACTTAGTACCTCTGGCAATCTCTATTTAGGCATCTTTCCTTGATAGCAGTAAGCTGTCATTTGAACTCCCTCTGTAATAAGGTGGAGAAATGTGTACTGAGGCCCTACACCATTACTGAAGAAGTAAGTGGTTGAGAAATTCAAAAGACTTTTGTTAAGACATTAAAGACATTAAACAGACAGCCTCTGGATAAAAAAGGAAGAATTAGATAGCCTTTGTTATTTTTAATAAACGCATGACAAAATTTATTCATCTTGTGCTCATTTTCTGTGCCACTTTTGGCAGTACTTTATTTCTTCAGAAGTAGGCATTATACTGACAAAACAGCAGAGGGCATTATCTTCCCTTGTTCAGAAAATGCTCCAACGTTCTCGTCAACCTTAGAGAAGTACGGGGGTAAATCCTGTCTGTTTTTTAATACAAAACCTCAATTTGTATTTTTCTGAAATTCCCAGAAAAAGAGACTTGCAGCAGGGTTTCACACCTTTGTTGTGCAGACATATGTCAATACAAAACGAGAAATAAACCTTTCAAGCAGTATTCCTGTAGGGTTGGTTTTGTGTACTGGGAAAGGGGAGTAGGTTTCTTGCTTATTCATGTGTGGAGAGTGTATTAAAATTTTAAAAATTACGGCCAATCTGAATAAGCCAAAATTTGGAGCTGCTAATATTTAATTAAATGTTTTTTGATCATCTAGGCTGAGGAACAATTCTATTTTTTAACAAAAGTAACTTGAATCCAGGTATATATTTTTTAAATGTGAGGAGATTCATCTTGTAAATAACTCATAAACAAGGCAACAAATCCTTGGAACTGTTTTGAGGGTGTGCTGTACTTTTAAACTTAAATCTTTTGACTGTTTTTTAGAAACTGCCAGACATATTGTATTGTAGCATCAGAAATGTAGATTGCTGAGTTTATTGGAGACGTGGTAAATAACAACTTCAAGGCATACACCACCTAGAATTACATTACGAACATTATAACCCATATAAACCTTTCCTTGCAACTCCTAGGTAATGTAGTTTGTAGATTATTCTGGTTTTCATCATATTCTGAAAAGGCTGGAAGAATTGAAATCCACTTGCACAAACCTCATATACCTATCTAACCACAGTTCTTTATTGACTTGATCAAGGCATGACCACTGCCAGGAGGATTACTGTATAACGTATCAGTGAGAGATTGACTGTCAACTGAAAATCCAGCCTTGATCATTGCTAGTGGTATCATCATTGGACGGGAGACGATGGTCGCTATCAGATTGGAAACGCTTGTCAACTTAGATGAACTCACAAGTACCCTCGTCTAATTCTCACATATATATTCTCGCAAGTACTTGACAAGGACTCATATTTCCATTTATTGACGGTAACTAACCTTGTGATTCTCTGAAGTCTGGCCACCATCTACATACACAATGTAGGAGTATGCTGGAATACTCTCCACTTGTCTGGATGAGTGCAGCCCCAACAACACTCAAGAAGCTTGACACAAGCCAAGACAAAGCAACCTTCTTGATTGACACCACATCTGCGAACTTTCACTCGCTCTACTACAACATGGAGTAGCAGCAATGCGTGTCGTCTCCAAGATGCACTGCAGAAATTTACCAAGCCTTCTTAGACTGCACCTTCCTAACCCACGACCATGCCCGCAGAAGGACACAAGCAGCAACTGCATGGGACCACCATCTCCTGAATGTTCACCTCCAAGCTACTCACCTCGTGACTTGTAAAAGTATGTCCATTCCTTCAGTGTCTCTGGGTCAAAACCTGGGCCTCCCTAATAACATTTTGAGTATACAGCACGTGGCTGCAGCAGTTCAAGAAGACAGCTCACCACTGTCTTGTAAAGGACACCAAGGGATGAACTGTAACTGAGCTAGTGACACCTACACCCCATTGGTTAATTTTTTAAAACATTGCTGTGATAGGGTTATACAGTGCTGTGTGCTTGGACTTGGCAGTGATAATCCCTCTAAGGTGTGGAGCTGTGAACCAAGTGGAAATTGCTCATGCAAGAAACTATAGTGCACAAAAACACTTAACAAAGCGGTCAAAAGAATTGGAGGCTGTTGCTTGGTAATGATGCATTAAGGCGAGTAATGGCCACTTGGTGAGATGTAACAAATATAGGTGAGGCTGTCATCCAAGAAGGATTTGATATTCAGTCCATTCGGTCCATCAGGTCTTCTCCATTATTCAGATCATGCCAGATCTGATAACCCTGATAAAAATCTGTCTTGCTTCGCCTTGAATGTACTTAATAATAGCCTTCTGTGGTAAAGAATTCTCAGATTCACTCCCTCCTCAGACAAGGAATTTCTCCTCATTTCTGTCCTAAATCCTTTTCAGAGATAATGCTCTCGAGTCCTAGACTCTGGCACAAGGGCAAACAACCTTTCTTCATGTACCCCGTCAAGTCCCATGAGAATCTAGCATATTTCAAAAAGGTCACCTCTCATTCTTCTAAATGCCATTCAGTACAGGCCCAACCTTCTCAACTTGTCCTGATAAGACAGCCCCTCCATACATGTTATCAGCCTAGTGAACCTTCTGTGGACTGTCTTTCCTTTGTTAAAGAGCCCCAAACTGTTCACAGTATTCCAACAGTGGTCTGACTCGTGCTTTGTAAAGTTTTAGCAAGCCACCCCCCACCTCCCCCCACCAACTTCTTTACTCCATTTTGTGTGAAATAAAGGCCAATATTCCATTCACCTTGTTATTACCCACTGAATTTAAGTGTTCAGTTTTTGTGATTCATTTATCAGGACTTCCCAATCTGTCTGTTCTGCAGCATTCTGCAGTCTTTTTTTCTATTTAAATAAAATTCAGCTAATCTTCCTGACAAAATGCATAACCTCATGTGTTTACACATTATATTCCATCTGCCAAATTTTTGTCCACTCAAAACTTGACAGTATCCTCTGCAAACTCTGTGCCATCCTCACAACTTGCTTTGACACCTATCTTTGTGTCATGCACAAGCTTGGCTGTAGTGTATTCACTTTCCTCATTCAGGTCATTCGTATATATTGTGAATAATTATGGCCTCGGTATTTCCACTACGTCCAGTTTGCCATCCTGAAAATGCTGTCCTTATTCCAACTCTGTCTTCTATTAGTTCACCAGTTCTCTGTCCATGCTAATATACAATGCCCAATACCACTGGCCTAAGTACCCTAACGTATGGTACCTTATCAAATGCCTTCTGAAAATCCAAATTTACTATATCCATTGTTTCCTGCTTGTTACCTCCTCAAAGAATTCTGGTAAATTTGTCAGGCATAGTTTCCCCTTCAAAAAGCCATGCTGACTCTGCTTAATCATATTATGTATTTAAAATAATTTGCTATTACATCCTGTATAATACACACTATCATTTTCGCAATGTCAGATGTTAAGCTAATTGGCCGATAGTTACTTGTTTTTTCTGTGTCCTTCATCTTCAGATAAATGCGTTACATTGGCAGTTTTCGAATCCTCTGGGATCTTTCCAGAATCTAAGGATCCCTGGAAGATTACTACCAAGGCGTCCACTACCTCTGTAGTAAACCTACCTTAATATCCTAGGGTGCTTCCCATCAGGCCCAGGGATGTATCAGTCTTTGGCCCCATTTTGTTTCCCCCTCGCCTTTTCTCTCTGTGATATTTATTTCCCCATCTCCCTTTTCCCCTTGATTATTTAGTCGTTTTGGAATGCTGTTAATGTCTTCTGCCGTGGAGACTGATGCAACGTATTTATTCAGAGATAAAAGGTACTGCAGATGCTGGAGAATCCGAGATAACAAGCATGGGGCTGGATGAGCACAGCAGGTCAAGCAGCATCATAGGAGCAGGAAAACTTGACGTTTCGGGCCTAAACCCTTCATCAGAAATGGGGGAGGGGAAGAGGGTTCTGAAATAAATAGGGAGAGAGGGGGAGGCGGATAGAGGATGGATAGAGGAGAGGATAGGTGGAGAGGAGGCAGACAGGTCGAAGAGGCGGGGATGGAGCCAGTAAAGGTGAGTGTAGGTAGGGGGGTAGGGAGGAGATAGGTCAGTCCAGGGAGGACGGACAGGTCAAGGGGGGCGGGATGATGTTAGTAGATAGGAGATGGGGGTGTGGCTTG
>JAHRHZ010000122.1:3375915-3423820 GCA_024137785.1 Ginglymostoma cirratum | reverse complement strand
TCCCTGGACTGACCTATCTCCTCCCTACCCCCCTACCTACACTCACCTTTACTGGCTCCATCCCCGCCTCTTCGACCTGTCTGCCTCCTCTCCACCTATCCTCTCCTCTATCCATCCTCTATCCGCCTCCCCCTCTCTCCCTATTTATTTCAGAACCCTCTTCCCCTCCCCCATTTCTGATGAAGGGTTTAGGCCCGAAACGTCAAGTTTTCCTGCTCCTATGATGCTGCTTGACCTGCTGTGCTCATCCAGCCCCATGCTTGTTACAACGTATTTATTGTCCCTCTTTATTACTTTTGATTGTCTTTTATTGTTTTTTTTAACTTTCCCAATCCTCTGCTTTACCACTAATTTTTGCCAAATTATCTATATTTTTTCCTTTCAATTTGATGCTGTCCTGTTTGGCTTATCCCCTTCCCAGATTGTCAAGGAAAAGCAAAATTGAGAGATTGGCAGGGAACTGGAATTTGAAAGCACGTTTTGGATTGGTATTATAATGGGCTGTAATAAAAAGAGGAAATGCTGGAAATGCTCAGCATGCCAGACAGCATTTGTAGAGGGAGAGAAACTGAGTTAATGTTTTAACTCAATCATTTTCCTTTACAATCTGATATAGTTAGTGAGCTTTATCAGCTTTCAAGCATATGCGAGGTGGGGGTGGATGCAGTGGGAGCTGATGGGTGATATGCAGATGAAAAGAGAGTGAATTGCAAGAGCGATCCAGTATCAGAAGAGATGATAGTGAAAGTCAAGAGGGGGTTCTGATGAGTTCAGGAAAGAAACTCAAGGTGGATTTAGGTAAGTGTTAAGAAAGATTTGATGAATTATTACCAACAGCGTCTGTCCATAAAATGGGAACAGTGTTTATCGTCTGACATTGTTGAATGCCGTGCTCAGTCCAGAAGGATGTGAAATGCCTAATTGAAATGTGAGACAGTGTTACCTGAGCTTTATTAAGTTCTACTGGGATAATGTATGTGAGCAGTTGTAGAGAATTCACTGTGGGTGTAGGGTGGAGAATTGTGGCAAATGACTGGAAGTTTTAGCATTTCTTATGGTCTGAATGGAGATGCTCAACAATCGGATGAGCTTCTGTGAACTGGAGAGACCATATCATGAGCCGCGGCTAAATCATACCGAATTGAAAGGAGTGGTTGGTGGGAGCAGGTGAAAGTGCAGACATTGTATATCCTGACTTACATTGGAAAGAAGAGTGGTCGTTGTGGTCATAGAAATGTTGTGCAGGGCATCACAGAGGGAATGGTCATTTTGGGAGGGAGGGAAGAAGTGTTTGGTGGTGCCAGAAATGGTAGCGGTAATTTTGTTACATCTGGGGGTCAGTTGGTTAACTGTTTTAATGCAAGGAGAACCTTATTTCTAATAGGATGGATGTGGTTAGAGTCCTGTTGCCTCAGCTAAGGAAAACAGAAGACTAATATTCTTTTGGTTTTCTATTTTCAACATCTTGCTATCTACTTTGTTGGAATAAGAGTTCATCACACTACCCCTAACTCTAACCCTTGCTTTGCTCGTGTCTCGCAATCCTGAATCCCAATACCTCCCTACATGTCCATATTTAATGATTATACTTCTGTGAAGCATCCAAAATACTTTGCTCACAAAAGACATGCTCAATATATATAATAGGTTGATACTTCAGATGAAATTAATTTAGGGAAAGAAGGCATAACAAGCTATAAATTCTGTTGAGTGTATTGAATACCCAGAAGCAAATACAGATGATCATCAGGGATTTACATATCATAAACTTCAAAGTAAAACTTGAACAGTTCGTAACCACCCCATGTCAGAAGACAAAATTACAGACTTGAAATCATTCCAACATCACCAGTATTTAATGTGAACTTTATGGGATGCTATAATTGTGTTTCTTGTTTTGCTGGATAGCAGCTGTCATAGCAGCTTCCAGCAAAGAACACATTCCTTGTTAACATGCAATGATGTACACAGAACGATTAATTGTAGCTCATATTTGTTAACTAAATGTTTCTCAAGGCAGACTGACTACAGCTCACTTCCGTGATAAGTAGTTTTCTCCCTGCACAAAAAATCACTTATTCAATCTACAGGATTATTATCCCAAGTGGACCCCTCTCTTTGGCTTCTTGGCCTCTCCAGAGCTTGTCATTTGAAACTGCAGCATGACATTGGCGATTGACCGTCCTCAATTATAGAAGATCGTAACACATCAGTGCAGAGCATAAGGTTGAAGTATTCACAGCAATCTTCAGCCAGAATTACCGACTGGATGATCCAGTTCGTCGTCCTCCAGTGTTCTCCAGCATCACGAATTCCAGTCTATAGCCAATTTGATTCACTCCACATGACACCAAGAAACGGTTGGAGGCACTGGATACTGAAAAGGCTACGGGCCCTGACAACGTTCTGGCAACAGTACTGAAGACTTGTGCTCCAGAGCCTGCCGCTCCCCTAGCCAGGTTCTTCCAGTATAGTTATAACACTGGCACTTATTTGACAATGTGGAAAATTGCCTGGGTATGTCCTGTATACAAAAAGCAGGACAAATTCAATCTGGCCAATTACCGCCCCATCAGTCTACTGTCGATTATCAGTAAAGTCATAGATGATGTCATCACCAGTGCAATCAGGCAGCACCTGCTCAGCAATGACCTGTTCAGTGACGCCCAGTTTGGGTTCTGCCAGGGCCACTCAGCTCCTGAGCTCATTACAGTCTTGGTTCAAACATGGACAAAAGAGCTGAATTCCAAAAATGAGGAGAGACTGCCAGCCCTTGACATCAGGACCGCATTTGACTAACGGTGGCATCAAGGAGGCCGAGCAAAACAAAAATCAATTGGTATTGGGAGGGGGTGGGGAGCAAACTCAACTCTGGTTGGAATTGTACTTTGCACATAGGAAGATGTTGGAGGTCAGTCATCTCAGCTGCAGGACATCTCTGCAGATGTTCTTCAGGATAGTGTCCTAGACCTAACGAACTTTAGTTGCTTTAGCAATGACATTCACTCCATTATAACGTTAGAAGTGGGAGCTGTTTGCCGATGATTGCACAATATTGAGCACCGTCCACAAATCCTCAGATACTGAAGCAGTCCACATTCAAATACAACCAGATCTAGTCAATACTCAGCCTTGGGCTGACAAGAAGCAAGTAACATTCACACCACATAAATGCCAGGCAGTAACCATCTCCAGTAAGAGATAATTTAACCACCGCCACTTGACATTCAGTGGCCGTCACTGAATCCCACGTTATTAACATCCTCGGGGTTACCATTGACCAGAAATTCAACTGGACTCATTGTATAAACACAAGGGCATGTCAAAGGTGCTAGGAATATTGTACGTAACTCACCTGACTCCCTAAAGCCTGTCCGTTATGGATAAGGCATAAGTCAGGAGTGTGATGGAATACTTTCCACTTGCCTGGATCAGTGCAGCTCCAACAACACTCGAGAGGCTTGACATCATTAAGGATAAAGCAGCCCACTTAATTGGCACCACATCCACAAATGTCCACCCCCTCCACCACCGACATTCAGTAGCAGCAACGTGTACTATTGACAAGATGACTGCAGAAATTCACCACAGATCCTTAGACAGCATGTTTCAAAGCCACAACTAATTCCATCTAGAAGATCAAGGGAAGCAAATAATGATAACACCTGCAAGTTTCTCTCCAAACTACTCACTATCCTGACTTAGAAATACATTGTCATTCCCTCACTGTCACCAGTTCAAAATCCTACAAATCCATCCCTAATGGCATTTTGGGTCAGTCCACAACATGTGGACTGCAGCAGTTCAAGAAGCCCACTACCACTTTCTCAGGGGCAAAGAGGGATGGGCAATAAATGCTGGCCACTCAGCAGCGTCTATGTCCCACGAATGGGAAAAAAAATGACTAACCTTCAAGAAGCACACATTGTCATTGTGATGATAAAAGAGAGGTTGAAGAATTGAAGTGAGAGGGATTTTGTAAATATGATTTTTCTTTTATCTTATCAGACTGTTCAGTATTCATTGGGTGGGAAGCTCTTCAGAGGGTAGTTGTGGACTCAATGTGCCAAATGGCCTGCTTCCACGCTTAAGGATTCTATGGATAAACATCATTCAGTTTTTTTTCAGAAACTTGCACCACAGAATATATCCTGTTTCTGCCGTCCACAAGTTCCTTTTAAAACTCTTAAGTAAAGAATTAAAGAAACTTTACGAATTTAAAAGAACTAGCCAGGATATTCTTTGTAAAAATGTCTTTCGTTAATCATGAAATATTTCTTCTGAGGAATATATTCAGCCTGACTGTTTTTTAAACTCCAGGCTTCATTTTATTTTTCTTTCATAATTTAGATCGGTTTCAAACTGCAATACGTGGGATATTTTCTTTAAAGTTACATTCAGAAAGCTTTAATGCCAAAGGAGTATTATTTCTAATATAGCTGCTTGCAACCCCATGAATGCCTTTTAGGTTTACAACAAAAATCCTTGGAAATATAGCATGCAACAAATTGTATCAAATGCAGTTTACTGAATTGATGTGATCATTGCTGACAGAACGCTACTAACATAGTATCAGTGTTCTGTCAAGGAAGTGAAATTCCTGCCAAAGGGGAACAAACAGTTTATGGAGAAACATTGATAGGTTAAGTTAGTAGGCAAAAAGTTGTCAAATGGAGTATGATGTGGGAAAATGTGAAGTTGTTCATTTTGAAAGGGAGAACACAGGAATAGTACAGTATTTAAATGGAGAAAAACTGCAGAAAGCAGCCAGTCAAAAGGGACTTTGGGCGGAGTTGTACACGAACCTCGGAAAGCTCGCATACAGGTGCAGGAGGTAATCTGGAAGACTAATGGAATGTTGGCCTTATTTCAAGGATCTTGGAGTATAAATGCAGGGAAGTCTTTCTGCAACTGGATAAGATGCTGGTGAGACCACATCTAGGATACTGTGAGCAGTTTTGGTCCCCTTATTTCAGGAAAGAAATTATTTCATTCGAGGCAATTCAGAGAAGGTTCAATGGTTTAGAGGGATTGTCTTATGAGCAAAGACTAAACATGTTGGGATATCGAGGAATGAGAGGTGATCTCATTGAAGGGGGTTAATAAGGTAAATGCTGAGAGGCTATTTCCACTCATGGAAGGGTCTGGGGCCAAAGGGTATAGTCTCAGAGTAAAGATTGAGATGAGAAGGAAATTCTTCTCTCAGAGGGTTGTGTGTCTTTGGAACTCCTTGCCACAGAGAGCTGTGGGGACAGAGTCCTTGAGTATTTTTAAAGCTAAGATAGATTCTTGATCAGTAGAGGAATCAAGGGTTACAGCAAAAACACAGTAAAGTGAAAATGAGAAATTACATCAGCCATGATCCTGTTGAGTGGCAGGGCAGGCTTGAGGGCCTACTCCTGTTCTTCTATCTCTTCTTCTAATTGCTGAAATATTTATTTTAAGAAACACACAGCAACCTACTATCTCTGACAGAGCAATCAAATTGTTTTCCAAATTAGGGTTGTCTCTGTAGACTGCATTTTGAATTGTGTAATATTTGAGTGAAGTATTGGTAACAGGAGCATTTGAAGCAATTAGAACATTGCGCAATAAGCGTGGTGCCGTGGTTGTAAAGCACCGATAAGTTCAAGCAGAACTTTTCTTAGATGGTAAATAAACCTAGTGACTGCCCTAATAAATAATATTTACAAAAGCTGAATAAACTATAGCTCTGACATTTTTGTTGGGTTTTATCTGCAGCCAAAGCTTCTCAATCCAGTTGTGGAATGCCTGGAAGCGATAAATTTTGTCACAAACACGCTTTCCAAAGGAGATGCCAAATTCATGGTAGGTATTAATTTCCTATTCATATTTCCTTGAAAATGATGGGATAGTGTTAGTGTGCAGATCCTTAAGACTTTTCTCCTGGGTTTCTCTTGCTTTGATATTTTAGCAGTAATATTAACTTGATTGAAATGAATGGTTAACATCAGTGCTAAAATAATGGAGGAATAAATTTCGAGCAAATGCTTTAAACATTCATTGACAAGTACTCTACAACATAAATTTGTAGGCATTACCTTTTCATCACAAAATGTATTGCATTTCATTGGGATAAGGAAGAAAGATCTCACGAATTTCTAGAAACTGTCATCAATATCAAAATTCTTCCAGTAAGATCTCCTGGAGGATCATGTGTACTTCTGTTTTATATTCTGTTTGCCTAGAATAATTTATGTAGTTATAAAATGATAGCCTTTGAAAGAAAAATGCCTTGTCTTCCTGCATTATTTATGTTTTACAGCTTGTTTTAGTTAATTATCATTTCAATCTTGTTTCTTTTCAAGCAGCAAAACAGAAAATAGAGTATTTAGCATTTTCGATGTTTTAGTTGTTAAGATCTTCCATCTAATGTGGGCTGTGGGGGAAATATCATGACAGTCCACAACTGGAGTGTGTTTGGCTTTGATTGATTGCTGATAACAACTAGCATGGAGATCCTGCTGATCTTCGGATCCAAGGCTGATGAGATAAGTTATAGAATTCTATATCTTTCTGGTATCTTTCTGATCTGCATGACTGTGTTCTTCTGAGTAAACATGTCAGCTAACCACATCTAAATTTGATAACTTCCTCCTGATTGGAGCCTTAAGGATGGAGGGCTTACAGTTTTTATATCCATCCTGTTTCTTTATGTAGAGCAGTGACGACTTTCAGAGCTGATGTCCAATGCTTGATGAATAGAGCTTTCCCTCAATTAAATATTGTGAGGGCTAAAGCCATGGTTTCAGTCCCTGCACAAGTCCCCAATCCCTCCCCATTAAGCAATTCCATTCCTTTTGCTAGTGACTGTGTGTGTGTGTGAACTAGACTTCTGGCATTCTAAAGGGGTAATTGTGTTTAGCCAATTTGTTGGAGTTTTTAGAAGAGATAACAGCAAGGGTCAATTTGGATAATGCTTTTGATTTGAAATGCATGATTTCCCATAGGCTTTTGCTACAGTGCCACACAACGGACTTGAGGAAAATGATAGGTCATGGTATATAAGGGACGGTATCACGATGCATACCAAATTGGCTGAGTGATCAGAAATAGAGAATAACGGTCAATGGATATTTTTCAGGCTGGGGAAAGGTTTGTAGTGGAGTTCCCCAGGGACTGTTGCTTTTCCTGATACATATTAATGATCTAGATCTGGGTGTGCAGCGAACAATTTCAAAGTTTGCAGATGACGCTAAAAGAATTGTAAACTGTGAGAAGGACAGTGTGGAGCTCTGAAAGGGAGTTGACAAGTCAATGGAATGGGCAGATAGGTAGCAGACGGAATTCAATGCGGAGAAGTGTGAGATGATACACTTTGGTTGGAAGAATATTGAAAGGCAATATAAAATAAAGGGTACAATTCTAAAGGGGTGCTGGAGCAGAGGGACTTGGGTGTGTCTACATATAAAATATATATATTTTTAATATATATCGATCATTGAAGGTGATAGGACAGATGGAGATGGCAGTTAATAAAACATAGTGTTGTCAGCTTTATTAATAGGGGCATAGAGTACAAGAGCAAGGAGGTGACGTTGAACTTGTGCGAGACACTCGTTAGACCTCAGCTGAAGTATTGTGTGTTGATGCCACATTATAGGAAAAATCACAGAAGCAATTTAAAATAATGATTCTAGGAATGAGGATCTTCAGTTTTGAGGATAGATTGAAAAAGTTGGGATTGTTCTCCTTTGAGAGAAGAAGGCTAAGAAAAGATTTCGTAGAGATTTTTTCAAAATCAAAGGTGAGCTGGATAAAGTAGATAGGGAGAAGCTATTCTCACTCAAAAGTGAAGAAATTAGAGGGCATATCTTAAAAGTGATACGCAGATGAAGCAAGGGTGATGTGAGAAAGAACTTTTTCACATGGTGTGCAGTTAGGCCCTGAGGCATTCAAGGTGGCATTTGATGATTATTTAGATAGAAATAGTATGCAGGGATGTGTGGTAAAGGCAGGAGTTGGCACTCGGCAAAAAAATTGATGTAGCGCAATGGGCTGAATGGCTGCCTCCAGCACCTTAACAATTCTGTGATTGTGATATTTTGTTTGGTTGTCGTATCTAACTTCAATCTGCATATTTGGGCCATCACTAAGACAGTCTGTTTTCACCTCTATAAAATTACCCGATCTGACTCAATGCAGGCATGGTGGCTGAATGGCCACTTGTCCTTTAACTGTTTCCTGAATCTATTCCTGTATCCATGGCTCAGCTTATTTGCTGCTGAAACCCTCATCAGTGCTTTTCTTTGCTGTAGACTTGATTATTTTAATATGCTAATGGCTGGACTTCAATATTCTACTCTCTGTAAACTTGAGATCATCAAAAATTCAGCTGCCCATGTCTGAGTGTGCACTAATTCTTGTTCATTCGCTAATGTATTCCTGGTTACCAACATTAGATTCCATTTAAGCAAGGCCTTGATTTTGAAATGTTTGTCCTTGTTTTGAGAAAGGTGTCTCCAAATGAAGTTTTCTGATGTCTTAATGGTGCTATTGGATATAAAAGGGGTTGACTTTATTTCTTATACTTTACATTTAATATTGTATAACTTTCCCGGTAGCATTCTTCTCACTGCTCAAAGGTTAGGTCAAATGGGTGGTAAAGCTTTTCCCAATTTGTTGATGTACTTGCAGGACAACTTAGCTTTGAACCCCAGTCCTCAAGAACCCAGCAAGATCAATTTGACTAGTTGACAAAAAATGCCCCTTAACCATGATAAATCTGCTTCCATAGTGTCCTGAAATTGTGTGGCTAGATTTTTAGTGGTTCAGTGACTATTTGGCTATCTGCGCAGGTTATCTTAAAATAAAAGTACTGTGGATGCTGGAGGCCTGACACATAAACAGAAAGTGCTGGAGAAACCTAGCAGGTCTGGCAGCATTTGTGGAAAGTGAAAAAGAGTCATAATGGACTTGAAAGGTGAATGCAGATGATCTTGTTTTGATTGTTTTCAGTAGTGAAGCACTCCTGTAACCGTACGAACATTTGGGCTAAAAACTTTATCCTCCATTTGACAAAGCCTTTTTTATGACTGGAGTCATCGTGTAAGCAACTGTTTTACACAAGACAACACCTCTGGTTACCTGTGATTATCACGCATCTGTTTTCAGAACACTGACCTGAAATGTGTGTACAGGAACTGCTACGTCTGAGACTTGTAGATTCCGAACAACCATAATGAAGCCTTAACAAAGGAACCGAGTTTGAAAGTGCATTAATCAATCTACAGCTCTGCTAAAGGTTGCATGGGGGTACACTTTGGGTTTTCATTTTGATCTTTGAAATCAAGTTGGCAACTTGAATTACTATCTTTACCTGAACATGGCACTTCCGATTGTTTCATTTTTAATCAATCCTATTCGTGCACCTGATCTGAGAGAAGTTTTGAACTTCTAAACACATGCTTTGTCTCAAACCACTTTTGAACTGTTCTGACAGCATGATGAAGTATCGGTAAGAGTGGCCGAACAGGACTGTTTTACACTTCAGATGTTTGTTCATTGATCTTGGTTTCAGGTCATCACAGCATCAACTGCTGGATTTTTTAACCAGCCATAACCAGCTACTATAATGGCTATTGAGAACCTGAGTTGGTTGTCTGCACTTTTCCTAAATGGGTGTGAAGTAATTTTTAGCAATTTAAATTGGGTGTTAAAATACAATCATGATTATGTGTCTTGTAAGCATTGATCAAATTAACCTGTGCCATTGAATTCCTGCTTTTGCTTTGCAAAATGCTACCTTTGATTGGTAACACAACTTCATTACAAAACAAAAATCAAACTGTGGAGCTGGAGGAATACAGCAGGCCAGGCAGCATCAGAGGAACAGGAAAGTTGATGTTTCAGGTCGGGACCCTTTTGTGAAGAAGGGTCCTGACCTGAAATGTCAGCTTTCCTGTTCCTCTGATGCTACCTGGCCTGCTGTGTTCTTCCAGCTCCACTTTGTTATCTCTAACTCCAAGATCTGCAGTTCTTGTTATTTCATTACAAAACAGTTAATTTCTCTGTATTGAAGCTGTTTAAATTCTCTTTTTATGCTGATGTCTCCTACTGTGGCTCTATCTCATTTTACCAGTTAAACCAAAGTCTTCATTCTGACGCAGCTTTGGAAATGCTGCTTTTTAAAAATGAGAGCAGCAAATGGCAGCAATTAACGTTTTATTTCAGGGTTGATTACTAGATTATGGCTGTCATATAGATATTGAATCCTTGAGCTCTGGAACTATGGAAAGTTTGCTGGTATGTTAAGGCGTAGTCAAGTAGCAAAAGAATGTGTGAAAGAAGACGTGGCATATTGCTCGACAACATTGAGACCTTTGTAGCACTGTATTTTTTTTAGACATTCTTAAATAGGCAAAGTAGGTTTCAGACTAAATAGAGTTGTATATTTTATGAAATATTGGCATACAGCTTCTAAATAGAATATAACCATCAATTTTATTGTCCATTTCATCTCTAGCAGTTTCTTTAACAGAGAATCGTGCCTGATTTATAACAATCCAGTACATACTGTATAAAAATATTCATTATATGTCATATATGTCATCACATGGTTCATGATGACTTGAAAGCTCAATTTGACTTCTGTATTTGATTGTGGAACAATTATTATATTTCCAAGTTGCAGGTGATACAAATCTTGGTTGGAATATGAGCTGCGAGGAGGATGTAAAAAGACTTCAAGGAAATCTAGGTAGGCTGAGTAAGTGGGCAAGAACATAGTATAATATGAATGTAATGTGAATACAAATAGGAATTTAGAAGTACAAAATTTCTGTTTTGTTGTTCATGGGATGTGGTTGTTGCTGGCTAGACCAACATTTATTTGCATCTGTAATTGCCCAGAAGGCAGTTAAGATTCAACCACGTTGCTGTGGTCTAGAGTCACATGTAGGCCAAACTGGATAAAGGTTGCAGAATTGCTTCTCCATTGGACATTGGTGAACCAGATGTGTTATGACGATTAACAGCGGTCATACATGGTCACTATTTGACTCGATTTCTATTCCAGATTGTTATTGAATTTAAATTTTACCACCTGCTGTGGTGGGATTTGAACCCATGTCCCTAAACTATTAACATGTGGTTCTAGTTTACTGTCCTGTTAAATTTCCATGACCATTGCTACCACCATCCCATCAGTATAGATGAAAAAAAACACACATTTGGTTGAAGCTTCTTAATACCATAAGACCATAAGACATAGGAGTGGAAGTAAGGCCATTCGGCCCATCGAGTCCACTCCGCCACTTAATCATGGCTGATGGGCATTTCAACTCCACTTACCCGCACTCTCCCCGTAGCCCTCGATTCCTTGTGAGATCAAGAATTTATCAATCTCTGCCTTGAAGACATTCAACGTCCCGGCCTCCACTGCGCTCCGTGGCAATGAATTCCACGGCCCACCACTCTCTGGCTGAAGAAATGTCTCCTCATTTCCGTTCTAAATCGACCCCCCTCTAATTCTAAGGCTGTGCCGACAGGTCCTAGTATCCCCACCTAACGGAAACAACTTCCCAGCGTCCACCCTTTCTAAGCCATGCATTATCTTGTAAGTTTCTGTTAGATCTCCCCTTGTTGTCTTGCACTTGAGGCCAATTCACAGGAAATACCAGAACAAAGGGAAAAGGACGTTGAAACTATATCAGAGAACAGATCTGTTTGGTTGGCAAGTGGACTCTAATCGGTACAGGCATTGCTAAGGAGAGTGCACCAGTTAATGATGATTGACAGTTAAATGCCACACTTTGCTTAAATTATAAACAATGTAGGTGATTCTGATTGTTCAGAACAGTGCTCTGAGAAATAAACCAGAGAATGGATATTGCCTCTTCTGTTGTGTTGAGATAGGTGCAATACGTGTACATTTTTTGTGTAAACGACAGGGCCCTGTGTATCAATGTATGTAGCTTCCCGGTGCATGCAAGTGCACCATACTAGAGTCCCAACTGACAATCCTAAATTGATTGTTACCATAATGCTTCCAACACTGAGGAGAATGCAGACAAGTGTGAGGCTATCCAGTTTAGTAGGAAGAATAAAGGTGCAGTATATTTCTTAAGTGGGACTGATCATAAAGTTTTCTCCTCAAAGGGACAATCGGTTGAGGTGTTTAAAAATCACTGAAATCTAACATGTAGATGCAGCAAGCATTTCAGACAGCAACTGAAATGCTGACCTTTAATCACAAGATTTGGATTTGAATGTAAGTACAAAGAAATATTACTTCAGTTATATAGAACATGAGTGTGACTGCAGCTGGGGTTTTATGTACTGTTCTGATTGCTTGTCTGAAGGAGATACCTGCCATTGAGGTAGTGCAGTGGAGGTTTCCCAGACTTATTTCTGAGATGGTGAGACAGTCCTAAGAGAAGAGATTGAGGAGACTGGGCCTGTATTCTTTGGAATTTGGAAGCATGAGAGATGATCTCATGAAAAGATGGAAATTTTCAAAAGGAATGAACAGAGTTGATTTGGAAAGGATGTTTCCCCATTATTGAGGTAGAGAATCAAGGGACACAGTCTCTGAATAAAAGGTAAATTGTTCCGGAATGAGATGAGGCTAAACGTTTTCATTCAGTAGTGAGCCTTTAGAATTTCCTACTCCAGAGAGCTATGGAAATTCAGTCAATGAAATAGGTTCAATGAGCTAATGCCATCAAGGGCTATGGGGAAGTTACAGAAATGTGGCATTGAGGTAGATGATCTTCCATGATCCAAAATTGTGGCGCCATTGAAGAGTTGAAACGTCTACTCTGCTCCTATGTTCCCTTTTTTTTTGTTGTTGTCTGCCCCGAGTTGCTCTTGAGAAGACGGTGGTGGTGAGCTGAGTTCTTGAAATGCTGCATTTGTTGTGTGTGCAGCCAGAATCTGATTAGGAAGGATTCCAGGATTTTGACTCAGCAACACTGAAGGATTAGCAATTTATCTCCAAGTAAGGATGATGAGTGATTTGGAAAGGGAACTTGTAAGTAGTGTCGTTCCCATGCATCTGTTTCTCTTGTCTTTTTAGATGATAGTGGTCATGTGTTTGAAAGGTGCTACCTGAAGAGATGAATTTTTGTAGTGCACCTTGTAGTTGGTACACACTGCTACTCCTGAAAGTTTGTGGTGGAGGGAGTGAATGTTTGGATGTGGTGCAAATCAAGCGGGCTGCTTTGTCTTGGATGTTGTCAAGCTTCTTGAGGAATGTTGGAGCTGCACTCATTTTGGCAAGTGGGGAGTATGCCATCAGATTCTTGACTTGTGCCTCGTAGATAGTGGACAGGCTTTGGGGACTCGGGAGGTGAGTTAGTTGCTGCATGATTTCTAGATACTGTAGTTTTATGACTATGCCAGTTCAGTTTCTGGTCAACTGTCACCCCAGGATGCTGACAATTGGGAATTTGGTAATGGTGATGGCATTGAAGTCAAGGGGCACTGGTTAGATTTTCTCTTGTTGGAGATGGTCATTGCCAAACATTTCAGCAGCGCACGCTACTTGAAACTTGTCAGCCCAAGTTTGGATATTGCCCATGTCTTGTTGCATTTGGACATGGACTGGTTCAGTATCTGACAGTATATTATCCACTCTATTCTGGCACAAAACCTTTGTGTACACAACTCTTATGATGGAAGTACAACTTACAACTCACTGCCACTATTCGTTGTTCATTAGAACAGATGTTGGAGATTATTGACTTCTCGTGTTCTCTTTTTTTCAGTCATTCACATAACCAGGACGTTAAATAAATATTGAGCCCACTTAATTAAAAAAAAATTGATTAAATACACTCCTCAGTCAGCATCCACAGGAAATGTTAATGAACCACAAATAACCGAGGACATTGTCTTGTTTTCAGCAACTCTCGCCCCAAGTTATTAATGGTAATGACTATTTGTGTAAGAGACAGAAATTATTTTGACCAAGATGTTTTCATTGTGACTTTGCAGGGAGGCAGCCTTTGCCAGCATGTTAAGGGAGTGTTTGTATTCCAATAAAAACAAATCTGAAATTTATACTCTTGATTTCATGTATCCAATTAGATGTATTCGTGTATTTCATGTATTGCTATTGGAAGCTGTTCATACACCCTTTAATTTTCTGAGTTTTTACGTTTAATGGCACCACTTTATATTCTGATGAGAAACTAAGATTCATATTTTATAATTGTTAAGAAACTTTTTCACAATTTTACTTTGACATAACAGAGAAAAAGCTTTGTGTATCGGAATTTTTTTTCACACAAGAAACTATATTTTAGGATAACTAATTTCACAATTGTAGTTTTCAGATTGTCCATGTATAACAACTGAGTCCTGGTTACTTCATAACAGTGCTATTTATTTTGGCTGGGTACTCTACCTTATTCTCATTCTATCTCCTTGTGTCAAGTCGGTTATCTCATATGTTTGGACAGTCGGTTTGCGATGCAGAGTGATGCCAATAGCGTGGGTTCAGTTCCTGCACCGACTGAAACTATCATCAGGACTCCCCTTCTCAATCTCTCCCCTTGCCTGAAGTGTGGTAACCATCAGGTTCAACCATACTTCTCATCTCTCTGGTAAGAGAGCAGCCCTCTGGTCCAAAAAGACTGTGGCGACTTTACCTTGTGTAATCCTTTAAATTACATAGCATCCAGAGCACACAAACATTTAGGGCGGCATGGTGGCTCAATGGTTAGCACTGCTGCCTCACAGCTCCCGGGTTCAATTCCGCCCTCGGGTGACTGTGTGGAGTTTGCACATTCTCCCTGTGACTGCATGGGTTTCCTCCGGGTGCTCTGGTTTCCTCCCACAGCTCAAAGATATGCAGGCGAGATGGATTGGCCATGCTAAATTGCCCGTAGCGTTCAGGGATGTGTAGATTAGGTGGGTTATAGGGGGATGGGTCTGGGTGGGATGCTCTGTGGGTCGGCGTGGACTTGTTGGGCTGAAGGGCCTGTTTAAGGTTTTGGAGTAGACTTGTAACTCGGGTTGTGGATGTTGTGGTTGGTTGGCTTGCTGAGCTGGTTCTTTGTTGTTCCACAGACGTTTCATTACCCTGCTGGGTAACATCATTCGTGCAGCCTCCGATAAAGCACCATTGTGTTTTCCTTCCTGGTTTTTAAACTCTGGAGTCCGTTGAGCTGGGTTACCTCACTTCCGGTTTTCCTTCGCAATGGAGTGTATATAGCGTCAAGTTCTATGTCTTTGTTGATGGCTTTCTTCATGGAGTACCGGGCTTCTAGGAGCCCCCATGCCTGTCTCTGCTTTGCTTGCCTCAGGATCTTGGTGTTGTCCTAATTGAATTGGTGGCTCTCCTTATCTATGTGGGTAGAGATGAGTAGATGAGTGAGTATTGGTCATGTCTTTTTGTAGCCAGTTGGTGTTCGTGTACCCTTGTTGTTAATTTCCTTCCTGTTTATCCGATGTAGTGTTTGTCACAGTCTCTGCAGGCAATCTTGTGTATGACATTGGTCCTGTCCATAGTGGGGAGTGGATCTTTGGTTTGGGTGAGCAGTTGTCATAGGGTAGATGTGGGTTTGTGTGCTATTCTGATGCCCAGTGATCGTAGGAGTCATGTGGTTAGTTCTGATGTGTTCCTGAAATAAGGTAGCGTGATGAGTATGTCGGGGCGTGTGGTATCTTCCTGGTGTTGTTCGTGTAATAGGCATCTTCTGACTCAGTTTTTTGGATATCCGTTGTCCTTGAATACCTGGAAGAGGTATTCTTCTTCTTGGTATAGTTTTGTGCTGCTGCAGTGTGTTATTGCCCATTTAAATAATGTTAACATGCTGCTTTGTTTGTGTGTGATAGGATGGTTACTGTTGAAGTTCAGTACTTCGTAAGAGTATGTTGCTTTTCTGTGTACTTTCGTTTGGAATTCCCCATTTGTCCTGCGCCCTACCATGACATCGAGGAGTGGGAGCTGTTTGTTCTTCTCCTCCACTCTGGTGAATTTGATTCCGGTGAGGGTGTTGTTTATTAGTTTGTGTGTCTCCTCTAGTTTGGTCCGTTTAATGATGACAAAGGTGTCATCCACATAGCATATCCATAGTTTTGGTTGGATTAGCGGAAGGGCCGTACTTTCCAGTCTTTACGTCACCGTCATGATGATCCCATGGCTGTCCTGTTGAAAGTGAAGTGGGTAGTGAGGCATAGGTCCAGTAGCTTCAGCATGTTGTCTGTGGAGATGGTTTCACTGGGGTCTTATTCTCGTTCTGGTATTGCTGTCATTGTTTCCCTTGCTAATGGTATGTCTATTGACGTGAATAGGGCAGTGACATCAAATGATACCATGGTTTCATCGTCATCTATCCTTATGTCTTTAATGGAATTGAGGAACACTTGGGCTGAGTGGATTGAGTGGGGTGATTTGTTGACGAGGTGCCTTAGTCTCCTTTGTAGTTCCTTGGCTAATCTGTGTGATGGATGGTGTGCCTGGTAGGGAGACTATGGGTCTAATGGGTACTTCCGGTTTATGTACTTTCAGGAGGCCGTAGAATCGGGGTGTGTTGGTTACTTCAATTGGCCTTTTTCACCATGTCAGTCACCATAAGTTTTAAGAAGTCCTTCTTGCTCAAGAAACAGTTGGCAAGATTTTCCAAACTAATTAGAAATATTAGAACTAATTAGGGGGGCCTGTTTCCACACTGTAAGGAATCTGTGATTCTGTGAACATTTCTGAACTTTTTTGTGTGTGCTAAAGATCTTATTATCAGTTCAAGGTTTTTGCAGGCTTATCATAACCTCTCTCCTTTTCAATTCTGTTCCCACAGAAATTGATCCTAATGCTTTTTTTAAACTTAAGTGTAGTATTGTATATCACTATTTTAAGCAGCTAACAATATAGACACACAGTTTTTTGCGCTCATTGTCCCACTTAACTGGTTATTTTTCCAACCAGCCTAGACTTAACTATATTGCAACTCAGTTGCCAAATACATACCTATTCTTTAAGTTCGTTAACATTTTTCTTCTTGTAATGATACACTAATTTTCCTTAGATCTGGTGTTAAGCTGTGGATTTGTTCTACTTTTTTTATATATAGGCCCTTATGGTAGCTTTTCACCAATGTAATTCTCTATTCCTTTTGTACATCATTTTTTGTATATGTGTATTATCTCTCACCTCACTTTTAGTATGTGCAGGGACTCGAATACTCCCATTGAGTATTTTTATGGGATAACAAGGTGTAGAGCTGGATGAACACAGCAGGCCAAGCAGCATAAGAGGAGCAGGAAGGCTGACGTTTCGGGCCTAGTTTAGTTTAGTGCGAACTGAGCGCAGGTGTTCTGCAAAGCAATCCCCAAGCCTCCACTTGGTTTCCCCGATGTAGAGGAGGCCACAACGGGAACAGTGGATGCAGTATACCACATTAGCAGATGTGCAGGTGAACATCTGCTTGATGTGGAAAGTCTTCTTGGGGCCTGGGATGGGGGTGAGGGGGGAGGTGTAGGGGCAGGTGTAGCACTTCCTGCGGTTGCAGGGAAAAGTGCCGGGTGTGGTGGGGCTGGAGGGGAGTGTGGTGTGGACAAGGGAGTCATGGAGAGAGTGGTCCCTCCGGAAAGCAGATAAGGGTGGGGAGGGAAAAATGTCTTTGGTGGTGGGGTCGGATTGCAGATGGCGGAACTGTCGGAGGATGATGCGTTGGATCCGGAGGTTGGTGGGGTGGTACGTGAGGAACAGGGGGATTCTGTTTTGGTTGTTATTGCGGCGAGGGGATGTGAGGGGTGAGTTGCGGGAGACACGGTCGAGGGCATTCTCGACCACTGATGGGGGGGACGTTGCGGTCCTTGAAAAAGGAGGACATCTGAGATGTACGGGAGTGGAATGCCTCATCCTGGGAGCAGATGCAGCAGAGGCAAAGGAATTGGGAATAGGGGATGGCATTTTTGCAGGAAGGTGGGTGGGAGGAGGTGTATTCTAGGTAGCTGTGGGAGTCGGTGGGCTTGAAATGGATATCGGTTTCTAGGTGGTTGCCAGAGATGGAAACAGAGAGGTCCAGGAAGGAGGGAGAGTTATTAGAGATGATCCAGGTGAACTTAAGGTTGGGGTAGAAGGTGTTGAAATCTGATTTCTGATGAAGGGTCTCGGCCCGAAACGTCAAGCTTTCCTGCTCCTATGATGCTGCTTGGCCTGCTGTGTTCATCCAGTCCTACACCTTGTTATCTCGGATTCTCCAGCATCTGCAGTACCTTTTATCTCTGATACAATTTTAACCCCACTGCGAAGCCTCTTCTAAGGATGCCTACCCTGAAGAAGTTACCCTCCTCCCTCCGGACAAACCTCAGGGAATCTCTCTCCCACTGCAACTCTCTCACATTCTCTTCGGCCTTGAAACTGCTCGACCACGTCCTGAAGCAAACCAGGTACTACAGCCACATCACCTTTCTTAGTACCTGCCTACGGAACCAGATCATCCCCAATGGACTACAATCCACATTCAAGCCTTCCCAGTTTGGCCCCAACCGTGACAATATCTACATTCAGAACATTGAGACCCTCCAGAAGCGCTTCTCCCTCCGACTCCTGAAACACACACTTGCAGCAATGCGCAGGCATCTCCAGGCACTACAATCAAGACTCCCCCAACTCAGAGCCTCCCTCTCCCAGACCTGCAAAGGACCTCTCCTGTTTTTTATTCTTCGATTTCTGATGAAGGGTCTAGGCCCGAAACGTCAAGCTTTCCTGCTCCTATGATGCTGCTTGGCCTGCTGTGTTCATCCAGTCCCACACCTTGTTATCTCTAATATGTTTCAAGCGTATTGCCAAATAAAACCAGAAACTACTCAAAATTAAGCCGTCATCTTGGGGTGGGGGGCAACTAGAAATAGCGTGGAAACGTTTTAATTTTGGTTGGAAACTAGTGGATAGGCTTCCCGCTATAAACTCAATCTGCTTTCTTTTCCATTTAAGTCATTGGTAGCAAAGTAAGTGGGTATATCATAAGTGGGTGGATTACTGCTGCCATTTTCACTCTGTCAATGCAAGTTAAAATCAATCTGTCTGAACTATGAGATAATCCTGCAGACTAAATGGTGAGCACATGGCATAGCATTACTCCAAGACTGGAAGTAGTTTTCATGACTTTAATTTGTGCGGAGTAGTGTGTTTCAAAGAGAGGAATGTTAGTCTTTGGGAGCAGCATTTGTACTAACTAATCAGGGAGTACTACAGCACAGTTAGATGCTGAGTGAAGCCTCAAAGTTTGATGAAATTCTAACTGTTTTACAGAAATTGTTGGAAGTACTCAGCAGGTCTGTCTGTGCCGAGAGAAAGAGAAGCAGAGTTAATGTTTCAGGCCTATGATGCTTCTGTTGTTGATTTCCAGCATTCCCAGTATTTTGCTTTGGTTCTAGAGTGATTTTTTTTTTTCAGTTTTGGTAGGTTTTCTGAGTGCAGTTGAAAATGAGTACAATGTGTGGAACAGTTTTATGCTGTAAACCTACGGCTACAAGAAATATGACTACCGTTGCCTAAGCCCAATTCTCTTGGGACCCTTACAGCCTGTAGATAAAGGAGACTTTCGTTCATCAATCTGAGCTTGGTTCAAGAATCATTGATCCTTCAAGTGTATCAGCTAGCATTCTTGCTTAATTTTTTTTGGAATAGTAATGCGATGAGAGCTCAGAAGACTAACTCCTCTGTAATGGTTTGAAAGGATTTGAAATTCATGTTACTTACAAGCCCAAAGGCATGGCGATTATCTATGGAAAACATAAAAAGAAAAAGTACCTGCTCCCGGGAGAATTTCTTATTTGGTTTATCTTGTTGGACGGGTGAAGAGGAGAAGGGAGGAGTGGCAGCCAAAGGATCAGTACAGCTGCTGGGATGCTTGAGGCTGCATCTATGTAAGTTGTGGAAATAAGTCTAACTAGGGTCTTCCTAATTATGTATGTGCCACTGCTTGCCCACAAAAAATGTTGGTTGTATGCCATGAATTACTGGAAGCAGTTAATCTCTCAGTAGATTCCTGTGTACACTTTCTTTACACAATTATTCATCTATTTGCTTTCAAATTTCCTTTAAAAGTTAAAAGTGAGGAATTTAGCCCAAGAATTTTAAGTGTACTTGTAAATAGAAGATCTGTGGTGATTAGTTTAAAATTTAAAAGGAAAATGGAAGCCTGGCAACCATGAAGCAACAAATTTGAGAAAGAAAGTATTGTCTCATTTTTAGGTCCTTCATGCTGTCATGGGCTTATAGCTGACCTTTTCCCATCCTCTTCCGGTGCTTATTTTGAGTTTCAAATGTATATGATTATGGCCTTGAGCGGTATGCCTTTTGTAGAAGATTATTTTTTTTCGACTCTATACTCTCTTCCAATCTTCCAAACAGAATTGCGAATTGACTGGAAACTGAACTGGACTAGGCATATAAATATTGTGGCTATAAGTAAGTAAGTTGGAGACTGGGAAATATGTGGCACGTGACTCACCTCCTCACTCCCCTAAGCCTGTCCACCATCTACAAGGCACAAACCGGGAGTGTGATGGAATACTTTCTGTTTGACTCAATGAAAGCATCTCCAGTAATACTCTAGAAGTTCAACACCATCCAGAACAAAACAGTCCTTTTGATCAAGATCCCATGCACTCCTTTAAACGTTCACTACCAAAGCACATTGGCAGCAGTTTCTGTACCATTCAGAAGAAGCGCTTCTGTGACTCACCAAGATTCCTTAAAAACCTGTGATTTCTTGTACTTACTAGGATAAAGGCAGGAGACGCACCACACTCTTAAACGTATTTGCAATTTAGTTTATACTGATTAGGAAGCCCTAAAGTTTTACAATAGTTAAATCTTTGAATAAACTGTAACATACATTTTCATGCAGCATATGAACAAGAAACAAGAGTAGGCCACTCGACCATTCGAGCCGGCTCCGTCATTTAACAAGATCATGGCACATCTGATTTTGACCTCAACTGTACACACCAGCATATCACCAGTAATCTTTCATCCCCTTGGTAGTCAAGAATCTTCACAATCTCTACAATTCTGCAGAGTATTCCATCAAAATCAATTGTGAGTTTAACCAACAGATTTCTATTCTATGTGATAT
The DNA here is from genome assembly GCA_024137785.1 of Ginglymostoma cirratum. Taxonomy (NCBI): domain Eukaryota; kingdom Metazoa; phylum Chordata; class Chondrichthyes; order Orectolobiformes; family Ginglymostomatidae; genus Ginglymostoma; species Ginglymostoma cirratum. The sequence goes on along the minus strand of JAHRHZ010000122.1, from coordinate 3,402,764 downwards.
TAGTGCTTTGCAGACAACAATTCTGTTATGTTGAACATCAGGCAGAGAATGAAGAGCAAGCCACCTGCCTATCTGTTCTTGGAAAATCTAAGATTTCATGGATCCAGAGGGAGCAGGAGTAATAACTTAAAATTGGTGGGAGGCTGTAAACTTTAAATTTGTAACACTGCCAGTTGAATGTGCTTGCCATGTAAGTACGTAATAATTCCTTAAGAGTATTTGTTCTGTGTGTATGACATGCCTGCAGCAGAGATGAGGAAATGAGATCTGAGTCTGACACACCATTGAGATAACAAAGGCTTTTAGAGTGGGGAACTGAACTGCAGGATGTGGTTTCTGCAGAGTCTGCTAATGGCATGCTGTATAGGAAGCAGGAGGCTTCACGCTTCTAACTGAGAGTCTCATTTTGGGCTAGTAATTGATTTAATTATGACTCTGAACTTTACAGCCCTTGTGGGAAGGGGAAGAGGTTTTATAAAATGCTTTGCCTGCAGCTGTATTTTATGGGAACGATAGAATATCTTGTACAAATTGCTTGGCACCCTTGTCCTGAAAATCGGTTATTCTCTAAAGGGCCTACCACAATAATGGGTTTGAAGTTGTTCCATTAGAATTTGAAGAACAGGGTATGACTGTTCAGACCCTTTTGTGGAGAAGCCTTAAAGCCAGTAGGCAGCGGAGTGTTATCTCATTGACTAAAGATTTCATGACCCAGTTTATTCCTCAATTACAAATCAGGCTTCATGCATTGGAGAAGTAATATCACTGTGGTGTTGAAGTGTTATCTGCGAAACAGTTTTGAAAGATTTGATATTTAAGTCAGGTTCTCCACAGCCATCAAGGTCCAGACTATATCTCAAGCTTGATGGAGTAGCTGCATGTCTAAGGAGAGATGAGAGTAGCTGCCCTTCAGCTGAATGCTGTCATGAGGTGGATATGGCACCAATGAGCCATTGAAACTGAGATCATCGTTGTCAAAGGGAAATCCCTATAATTTCTACCAGTTACAGAAGCCGATTGTTATAGTTTTTAAAGGGCAGTCATTGTAGCCATAGAAAATCATTGCTGCTACAGTTCCTTTTAGATGACTTAACCATCTTTAGCTGCTTTAAAAGTCACCTCCCATCCATCATAAAAATCAGGAGGGGATCTGCTTGCTGTCTATTCCAGTGCTCAGCTGTGTTCGCAAATCCTCTGATAATGAAGCAGCTGATACCAACAACCCGGTAGTCTGTGTTTTTGTATTTCCCTGCCAGATTATACCTGAGGGCCACAACTACTGAGATACGTGGCCCAACATTGATGCCTTGCTTGGCTGAGCCTAGTGTAGAGATGCTACTAGGCTGACAGCTGACATTGAGTAGTCTAATGAGGTTCGTGGGCCATTGCCATCAATGTTAGGTCCTTTAGATTTGAATGTTTGCTAGTCACCTGATGCCAATGGTTTTAAAATGGGTTGAGGAATAATATGAATCTGAATGATTTCTGTCTATTATCTCATGCATTGGTACAAACAATGAGGAAGAAATTCATATTTGCATTATGTACATACAAATATATGTAATTCTGTTATTTATAAGCTGTCGGACAGAGGGGAAAGCGTATGGACAGCAGCTGCAGTCAGTTTGCTTAAATTGGTGATTGAGATTGTGTTGAAGATAGGCATTGCTTATTTTTGGCATGGGGACAATGGAGAAGGTGTGTTGTTGCAATAATGTCCCTGAGGACATCAATGTTCAGAATTGCAGTTGTGTACTCTGAGCGCACATGTTCAGTATGAATAGCAATAGAATTTGTAATGCCAAATTTTAAAATTAGTTTGAAAATGTCTTGCCTTTTCGTACACCTTTTCTTTTGTTATGACACCAATTGGCACCTTTTAAGTGAAATTTTACAGATGCTAGCAGCCTTTTGATATGCCCCAAAATTAGGTACTCTTTACATGCCTAGACAAATTAATTTGACAGACTATTCATAAAATATATCCGGGCTCAAATCTGGTCCTGTTCAATACATGCATTCCATTAGTTCAGATCATAGCAATTCGGAATGCAAACTGTAATGATTTTTCACCTTGCTTCTCCCATCGTCTTTTTGACTAACACCAAGGCCAGGGTATCATCCCGTGCTCTATCCTGTTGAAGGTCATCTAACCAAACCAGGTACTTCTTGGGCGTCAGGGATGGTACGGTGGTTGAACTTTTGCCTCTGGCTGAAGGTTACAAATTCAAATACCACACCAGTTACCAGAGCGCAAAATATTGTTCATGCTGAGGGAATGCTCTGTTGTTTGAAGTGCTGTCTTGTGAATGAGACTTTAACACAAGTCCCTCATCTTGCCTCTTGGGAAGATGTGAGAAATCCCTTCACACAACTTTGAAGAGCAAGGGCATTATCCTTGGTATCCTGGCTGATATTTGTCTCTCAACCAGTATCATTGAGTCAAATGAAATGATCTAATTGCTGGCTGACACAGTTTGACCTCATCACAACAGTGACTATACTTCTTCAATGTACTTAAGTATGTAATAGACTTTATAATATAAGACTGAGGAGATATGTGAGCAGTAGTGGACCAGTCAACCCATTGAGTCTACTCCACCATTCAACACCATCATGGCTGGTCTGATAATCCTCAACCTTACTGTCCTACTTTTTCCGCATAACCACTAATTCCCCCTACTGATTAAAAATCTGTCTATCTTGGGCTTGAGTATACTTAACAACCCAGCCTTGATTGTCTTCTGTGGTAAAGAATTCCATAGATTCACTGCCTCTTAAGAGAAGAAGTTCCTCCTCGTCCTGGATTTAAATGTGTGATCTCTTATTGTGAAATTATACTGTCTGGTCCCAGACTCTCTTACAAGGGGAAATTTGTCAAGTCTGTGAAGAATTTTGTTCAATAAGGTCGCCTTCATGCTTCTAAATTCCGGTTAGTGTAAACTCAACCTCCTAATAAGATAGATATCAGGCTCGTGAATCTTCCCCCCAGTACCAGTACATGGGGTTTCTGTTTTATGAACATCCGACTTGTGAATGCTCATACTTATGAACGAGATTCCATACAGGGGTGTATTAATGTTAATTTTAAAGATCTAACATGCAAGGGTTTCCATGTATATATGTACGAACAGCTATTTTACATTGTCCTGTATTGTACAAAATGACTTACGAATGTACACGCACTTTCCGACCAGGGACAGCCTGTGTATCTTTCCTTAGATAAGGGGCCCAAACTTGTTCACAACATTCCAGCAGTGATTTGACTAGTGACATGTATAATTTTTAACAAAACCTCAACTAATATCCGGAGGTTGTGAGAGGAGCTCGATAAACGCAAGCGTTTTTCTGTTTTTCCTTTCATTCGGATCAGTACTATTATGTTTTCTGACTGAAAAATTTAAGCTCGAAATTTTTCATTCAAAAAGAGTGTAATTTTTCCTTTGTTCCCACATTACTGCCAATACTCAGGAATGGTGTTAGATCCCAATCTTCCCAATAATTTTTAACATTATGCCACTTTAGTGCCATCCAGTGTTCAAATGACCCCTCTCCAACTTTTAGATTCACTGACCGCACACCACCTATTCCACCAAGCATTCAGCCTGTTCTCACGAAAAGTTCCAGAAACCCCAGAATTCTTAGCTCATCTTTAGGTATCCCCTCTCGAATATTATATCATATAGTCACACAAAATCTCATCATTTATTACCAATGGTCTTAAATGCTGACTCTTGCTGCGAGCCAAAATGTCTCTCCCAGTGCCTCACTTAAAACTACTCAATTGCTGTCCCTGCCCCCTCTCTTCCACCCTGTCATTTTCATGCTGTCCATATCCCTCCTAACAGTATTGCACTTTCGATGAACAACTTCTGTTGTTGCCATAAGACCATAAGAAATAGGAACAGGAGTAGGTCATTCAGCCCCTCGAGAGCACTGCCATTCATTAGGTTATGGCTGATACAACATTCCCCAAGTTCAATTTCCTGCATTTTCTCCCTGTAACCCGAGATTCGCCACTTCTCACCACTGCAACTAGCCTCCCCCTTCCATTGAGTTGTGGCTGTTTTTCTGCTAGTCGTCCAGTTTGTCTCAGGTTTTAAAATTTTAATGCATATGTATTGGACTGTAACCTGAAGTTGATGGAGCAGAGATACAATTCACATTTATGTAGCCTGAACCGGCAAACTATCTGTACAGTTTAACTAATGTGAGCACCGTGAATCTGTAGTCATACTAACATACTCAATTTTGAACAAAGCAAGGGTATTGTGGAGTTTGTTATTGCACCAATAAACCAGAGACATTGCACAAATAATCCAGAGAATTTGAATTAAAATACCAATTTGCTAATTGAGAATTTGAATTAAGTTTCTACAAAAAGGCTAGAACTGTGAAATGCTGTCGGTAAAAAATGACCATGAAGCTGTTGAATGGTCATAAGAACCCAACTGAATACTCCTCCTTTTGTGACAAAACCGGCTTCTTTACCTGATCTTAGCCTATATGTAGTTGGCTGTTAACTTCTAGCAGCAGTGGCTCAGCAAGACATTCAGTTCCATCAAACTCCAGGCAAAATGTGGACGATAAATAGTAGCCTTGTCAACAGCACACAGATCTGAGAATGAGCAGTACAATGTGAGATCTACACACCTGCCAATGTGTGGAAATGTTTAAAACAATGAGGTTTAATTGAATAATGGCACATCTTAAAATTTTATCACAGAATTCATTCTGTTTTCTAATTGTATAATCCTATTATAGAATAGAATTCTTTACAAAATTCTACAATTCTGTATAAAATAGAATTAATTCCTGTTTTCTGAAAATGACACTTTTTGGAATTGCTTGTATGAAGTTATAAATCAGGAAGTTAAATCCATTGTATTGTTATTTCCTTCTCATCAGAATTTTTATTTGGTACAAATTGTTTAAGCTGAGTAGAGGGTAATTTATGCAAAAAGAGAAATATTACAGTTCACTGTTGGTTTTCATGTCTGCTTCAGTTCAATATATTTACTCCATTTACTCTAGGCTGTTCTTTGTGGAAAAGAAAATTGTTTATGAACAATAGCTCCAGGAATTAATTGTGGCAGTGGACCTAGTTTATAAATTCTTTTGAAATGCAGTTGAGGTGTTTTTGATGTCGCAAAACTAAAATTACTTATTGTTTCAATCTGACATTGAAATTTTAGAAAAGGTTGTATTCCCCTCATCTCGTGGGAATTCCCATATTGTCTGTCAAACTTCGTCATCACTTAAGAGGCAGATAACCTGCTCTCAGGCTTATGTTTTTAGTCATCTAAATGTCTCTTGGGAATTAAACCTTAATTACCGGAATGCCACCCCTTTTCATCTGCCTGCTCCTACATGTTCCGCTCAATCTTGTCCTTGTCTTACCAGAAGACAGTGACTTCTGTTGAGAGTTGGATCTAGCTCCTCTTGGGACTTGTCTCGCGTCACCATTCTTCATGTGTGAGTCTAGACTATGGGCTGTTCGACCTTCATTTGTAAATGGGAACTTGTATTGCCTGTCTTTTAACTCTCTCTTCCATGGGCACAGGCTAATCGGATTGCCTCTACATCCACAACAATGGAACTCAGATAACTTGGCCCAGAAGTTGCTGGTGTCTGGGGCCTTCCTGGCATCCATTTACTACTCCTTGTGATATTCCTGCTCAGATTCAAAATACATTTTGGGAGCTGATTCCCAGTCCCTCAGCAGCATGGCAGGTAGCACCACATATGAATGTACAAAGCATAACAAGAACAGAAGTAGACCTTCCAGCTTTTTGAGCCTGTTCAACCATTCACCAAGATCATGGCTGATTTATTTCTCTCTTGGATTCCACATTCTCACCGACCCCTGATTACATTAGATTTTTGTTAGACAAGCGAATCATATCCCTCTCCCTTAAAAATATTCTTTCACCCCATTTCCACTGCTTTGAGGCTAGGTGTTCCAGTGTTGCATAACCCTCTAAAAGAAAAAAATTTCTCAGGATCCCTGCCTAAAAGGGAGACACCTAATTTTAAAACAGTGCCCCCGTGATGTGAAGGAGTGCCCCTTTCTTACATATTGCTACAGAAACATGCTGTGTTATTTCAATTCCAGGGCAGTTGGTAAAATATGAAATGAGATGCTAATAGTTTATTTGATGATAGGTATATTCACAAAATTCAGCATTATGTATGGTGGCTCAGTGGTTAGCACTGCTGCCTCACAGTGCCAGGGACCCTGGTTCGATTCCACCCTTGATCGACTGTGTGGAGTTTGCACATTCTCCCCATGTCTGTGTGGGTTTCTGCTGGATGCTGCAGTTTCCTCCCATAGTCCAGAGATGTGCAGGCTAGATGGATTGGCCATGCTAAATTGCCTGTAGTGTTCAGGATTTGTTCAGGTGTATTAGCCATGGGAAATGCAAAGTTACAGGGAGCGTGTAGGGGAGTGGTTCTGGGTGGGATGCTCTTCGGAGGGCACAGGTTGGGCTGACTAGCCTGTTTCCACACTGTAGGGATTCTATGATTCTATGATTCGTCCTGGCTGAACCACTGTCCCAGTGCAGCCTCTTTTTAAAACATTTTGATCGAACCACGTAACCCCTTTAAAGGAGTGCTTTAACACAGGTCAAATTGCCAAAGAAAACTTAAATGAATGCCACTTTTAAGGGGTGGCCATTGATGCACACCAGACTCTGCAGTTCCCACCAGAGAAGGAGGTGTGACACATGCCAGAGGAGACTTAGGCATCCTTTCCAGGAAACCCAGGCACAGAGACAACCACTGAAGAGAGAGGCAGGCAGTCAGATATAACAGCCCCTCCGTGGCCCACTGCCTGAATCTGTTGATAGCCACTGTGGCCAGGCCCAGGAGCAGACCTGTTAAATCATCCTCTGTTCTGCCTGCCTCTGATCTATTTTTAAGCACTCCAAGTGGATATTTTTATTCAAACCATCCAGAAGTGCTATAAAGCAGCATTGGAGCAGATGGGGCTTGAACCAGGGTCCTCTGGCTCAGAGTTAGGCATGTTACCGCTGTACTACAGCAGCCCCCAAAATTGTTTCAATTGTGCTTAATTAAACCCTCACTTATGTATGTTAACTACATAATTAAGAAGTTGTCAAAAATTTTGTGCTGGCACCATACTTAGCTGTGGTTAACTTGACTTTCTTTGTGTCTGATATTTCAGGTTAGTTCCTGATCTTGGCCAATTGCTATCGAAGTGATTATTTGCAATGTGGTACAGGTCGATTATGAAGCAGGTTGTTACAGATATTAGCATTGTGATGTGGAAAAATAGCTACATTTGTGAAGAAAGCAAGATAGTGAGCAAAGATTCCATGTAATGTCATGAGCTATAAAGAATTTCAAGTTCACAGAACAGGAAGGTCAGAGTGAACAACAGCGTTTAAACATTGCATGTCAAAGAAGTAGGAGCTCAAGGTCATGTACTATTTTCCGAAGTTGAATTCAAATGAAATAATGTTGCTTTGAAATGAGGATAACTCTCTGACTCAAGAATTAGTGAGTTGAAGTCACGCCAACATAAGAGAGAAGGAGAGGAGTAATTTTCAGTATACCATAGACCTCCATCGCCACTTGTAGAGGTAAAGGATCAAAAGTGGGCTTGGTGTAACCATTAGTGTTCCGAGTAAGGATAATGCGAATGAGACCAAGAAAGTGACCTGCATAGGATAATTGATTTGATCTGATAGGCATGCCTGCTGCCTATGAGGATAGGATTAAGTTTGCCTGAAGAAAGCTGACCAAGACACTTCAGAGCAGGAGAATGTCCAGAGTTTGTGGGACCTGATGGCTGAAGAAGAAAGAAGCAAAGTAAAATGAGTTAGGTGTAGGGGATTCAATAATTAGGGTGAGTGACATTTCAATTCTGTCTGAAAGGATAGAGAATGAAGGTGAAAATCCATATTGTGATCTGGATTGGCGCCAATACCATGGGAAAGATTGGGTGAGTCTTATTTGGAGAGCACTGGGAAATAGTAGCTAATTTAAAAAGCTTGACCTCAAGGTATTATCAAAGCATGTGGAAATTGGCGTAGGGACAACATTTAAGAAAGGTGATCACGTGTCTGAAGGAGTGACGTAGAAAAGAGGATTCCATTTCATGGGCTGCTTGTATTTGGTCAGGGATGATTGGTACTGTTGGCACATTCTTCACCTGTACTGGCCTGGGATTGGGGTCTTCACAGAAAAGATGACGAGAGTAGTTATCAGGACTAGCAAAAAGAAAGGGAAAACTTGGGTAGAAAGAGCAATATAAATGACAGTTCTAAACCAGCAAAAATGGTGGAAAGGAGAAATGTGACAGCTATGATTAAGATTCCAGATTTGGGTAGGGCTGATTTCATTGGGATGCACTTGTGCTTTCTGAAGTAAACTGGATGTAACCTGGAATAATGTGTGCAATTTTGCTGTCCTTATCCCAGGAGCAATGTTCCTTCTAACTCCAATGTTTCTGTGCGTGTGCAATCGCTCCAAGATTGTGCAGGGTGACTGTTTTGCAGCATTGACTTCTGGGACCTGAAGTCACTGCTGCACATGAACTTTTGAGATTTGCACAGAAGGTGGTAAATTTAGTGTAAATGCTTATCAGGAAACATAATATTGCCACAGAGGCATCATGACAAAGGTTCACCACTTGTTTCTGGGACAGCGAAATTGTCCTATGAAGAGGGATTGGGCAAACTGGGCCTATGTTCAACTGAGTTTTGAAGAATGAGAGGCGATCTCCTTGAAACCTGTTAAATACTTAGTGATAGATGTAGTTAATATGTTTCCCTTAGTTGGAGACTAGAACGCATGGCAAAATTTGAAAATAAGGGAAATGCCGTTTAGGTCTAAGATGAGGTCTCAGGTGGTTGTGAACCTTTGGAGTTCTTCACCACAGAGCATGATTTAAGTTCAGTCTTTGAGTATGTTTAAGGTAGAGTTTGATAAATTTCTATGGCATTCGGGTTCTGATGATGATGTGGATATAAGACGAGGTGTTTGATCAGCTATGAACAGTTTGATGGTGGGGCAGGCTAAACAGGCTGAATGGCCTACTTCTGTTCCTTTCTTCCCGTATTAATGGGTCAAATGATACAGAATCTTTGGTAGTGTTGTTCAAGAAATAATTTGATTTAGAAACAGTTTATGACCTGAAGGGATAAGTGTTCTTGCCAAAAGTAACAGCCAAGGGCAGCCAGAAAGCTAAGGAAAAATTAGAAATGAAAGGAAAAAAAACATATGAAAATGCAAAAGCTAGTGCAACTCCTGGCAACTAGGAGAGTGACAAAGAACACGAAAGGGTGACAAAACAAATAAGAGCCCCAGAAAGGGAGTATAGAAAGAAACAGAAGGATGTCAAGATTGACACAACTTTCTTCAATTATTTTGGAAAAGGGGAAGTGATTGAAAGCAGTGTGGGCCCTTTGAAAACTGTTAATAGTGATATTATAAATGGAAATTGGGAAATAGTGAACATGGCGAATAATTGACATGGAACAACAGAAATGCAGATGCTGAAGATCTGAAACAAAAAGAAATTGCTGAAAAAACTCAGCAGGTCTGGCAGCATCTGTGGTGAGAATGTAGAGTTTTCGTTTCAAGTCCAATGACCCATCTTCAGAACTGACAGCAGCTAGGCAAATGTGTTTATGCTGATATTTCCTCCATCCTCACAATCTAAGGCTCCAGACACAACAACACACGTTGCCAAATGAAGCAGCAATTTACCCGCACTTACAGGAACAGAAAGAAAAAGTTTGAGAAAGGCAGAGATGTACAGAAGATGAAGGGAAAAAGTTGATGAAAACTGTACAAAAAGAAAGGCAGAGTGTTGGAAAGTGGGAGTAGTATTGATTTAGTGTATTTGCTGCTCACAATGTGGTCTCCAAGGAAGACAAAAGACAGACTGGGCAACAGCTTTGCAGAACATCTACATTCTGTCTGAAAAAAATGACCTTGAGGTTCCAGTTCTCTGCCACTTCAACACACCACTGTGCTTCCTGACCAACATTTCTTTCTTGGGCCTGCTGCAGTGCTCCAGTGAGGCTCACCACAAGCTGGGACAATAGCATCTCATCTTCTGTGTGGGGATACTGCAATCTTCAGGACCCGGGATAGAGTTCAGTAATTTTAGAGCCTGACTACCTCCTTCCATATCCTTTACCTACCCCACAACTCAGGTTTGCCATGATACAGGCTGCTTTCAGCACAGCCAACCCATTTTCACCTACTCATTGTCCCCATGATGATCTTTCCTCCTTCTGTGGCTTACTCTCTGCCATCCCTTTGTCTGCCTAAATTACTTTCTCTCGCTTTGTGCTACAACTTCACCTGTCTGCTCACTAGCAGCTCTGACCCCCCCACTGTTATCTAACTACTATCAGTTCTGAAGTAAGGTTGCTGGACTCAGTGTTAACTGTGCTGTCTCTCCACAGATGCTGCCAGACTGCCGAGTTTCTCCAGCAATTTCTGCTGATGTGGAATAAATATTCTGTCAGTTTTCAAGCCAGTGACAAATGCCAAAGCATTTCAAACAAGGGTTTTAAAGCAAAATTTGTCACTGAGCCAAGTAAGGCAGTATTAGTGGAAATGACCAAAAGTTTGGCCAAATTTTAGCAAATATCCTAAGTGAGGAAAGAACTTGATGGACAGAAAGGTTTACAGAGAGCTTTCAGGGCTTTTGGCCATGGCAGCCGAAGACTCCTTAAACAACATAACAATTAAAATCTGGGGTGCTCAAGCAGTCAGAATCATGGGAACTCAGACATGCTGATGCAGTGCTGGCCTTTATATTGGAGCTTAAGGTTACAATGGATTTGATGTTATACAGCAGCTATGCCTGCAAAAGGTGTGAGCAGTTTGGAACTCTTCTTCAAACAAAACGGCTATTAAAGTTCATTGCGTGGTAGATCAAGGGGCTACATGACCTACCCTTGTTCCTGTTTTTTTCCTTTTCTCTTTTACTAAAGGCATGTTCAGTTGATGTGTAATCACTTACCTTGTGAACTTCTTCACAAAAGGGGCAAGTTTTTATGTGAAAAGAATGCTGGAAGGTCAACAGTAAAAATAATTCTTGGAAGGTGATCATGACTTCAGATACTAGCAATTAATACTGATTCATTTTGTTTTAAAATGGAAACTTGGAAAATTGAGTGTTTGTGAAATGCTGAAATATTAACAGTTTGTTCATTTGATTTAATCAGAACAATGCACCAAATTTTGTGCTTTCAATCAACAACACTTAGAAACCATCACTACACAGAATGCGATATGAGGTAGAAGGTGAATTGCGGTTACCTCCTTGTAATATATATGGAAACAGGGTGGTATGGGTTGTGGTTAATTTTAACTGAATAAAATTAAGTAGAGGATTATTGGTGGTTAGCCAGCTGCTGCCTTTTGTCTGTTTGGAATGTTACAGTTTTTCGTCTTTGAAGTGCTGATTGCAGACTTTGCCTGAAGCTCTGGGAACGCCGTGGTACTGGACAGAAGTCTGCCTTTATAACCTAACTGAATGCTGATTGCTTGGTGGCACCAGCACACCAAGTTGCAGTCTTTGTCTGGCTGCCTACCTGCTGGTAAGGTCTGACTCAAATTTTTCCTGGAATCCTTTCACTGACACTGCTTTGGAGACAGTGATGAGGAAGCTCACAGTGTTATTAAGCTTTGAACAATGAAACCTTTTTGGGTTTTAATTCGCTCAGACCAAACCTCTTCCTTGCTAAAATCTTAATACATATTTTGTTAAATTGATTTCCTGATTAAATAATCAAGTTCTGAATCACTACAGTAATTACTTCAGTAATGACAGCAAAATGCACAAGTAATGTATTTTCATAATTCTAATATTGGAAACCCCTGTAAGTGAGAAGTGTGCCTATATTATTTATTAAAATGGGAGCATGCTTAGCACCTTTTTAGTTATCAAGCTATTGTAAGCAAGTAGAGAATTCATTAAATTTATTGAAGAGCTTAACCAGGTTTTTCCCCCTATTAATAAAATTATGTAGTCCTGCATTATCAAGATAATACAAACTGGTTCTGTAATTACAGCACTTACCGCAGTACTGCATTCTTAAGTCTGTAACACATAAATCAGGACAACTTCGAGAAGAAAGATAATCATGATGGAAAATGTCTGTTGTTCTCAAAATTCCAATATGCTGTTGGCATGTGCTATGTTCAGATATACTTAAGGGCAGCACATACATATTTGCACTTCAGTTGGGGAACATCCTTTTTGACTTCTCAGAAAAGACAGGCAAAGTTGTATTTATTGTACCCGGAGACCAAAGATCTGAAGAGAATTTATGATTGCAATAAAGAGATAGCAAAGGACTTAAATCTGACATTAAATAAAGGTAGTTTACAAATTTGTTACTGCATTGGGCAATGCTTTTCCATGGCTTGCCCTCGTTGTTACAATGGTTTTGTAGTGAAGTCGCCAAACTAATGCTCAATTAATTACCACTTTATATGGGAATCTTTGGAATGGTTTTGAGACTACCTCAGGCTCATTTATCTTCTACTCACTCATTGGATCTGGGCATCACTGGCTGGCCAGCATTTATGGCTGTTCAGTAGTTGGTGGTGACATGCCTTCTTGAACCACTCTAGTCCATGAGCTGTAGTTTGACCCATAATGCCCTTAGAGTGGGAGTGTTTTTATTCAGCAACATTGAAGGAGATGGCGATATATTTCAAAGAAAGGATGGTGAATGGCTTGGAGGTGAATTTGCAGGAAGTATTGTTTCCATTTATCTGCTACCCTTATTCTCCTAGATGGAAGTGATTGTGGGTTTGGAAGGTGCTATCTAAACATCTTTGGTAAATTTCCTGCTTCCTGCTACAGAGTGGTGGTGGTGGAGGGAGTTGATACTCGTGGATGTGGTGCCAGTCAAATGGGCTGCTTTGTCCTCAATGGTGACAAGCTTCTGAGTGTTGTTGGAACTTCATCCATGCAAATGGGGAGTATTGCATCACACCCCCGACTTGTGCCTTGAAGGTGGTTAGCAAGTTTTGGAGAGTCAGGAAATGAGTTACTGGCTGCAATATTCCTACTCTGTCATTGCTGTTTTAGCCACTGTGTTTATGTGGTGAGTGCAGTTGAACTTCTGATCCATGGTGACCCTCAGGATCTTGATAGTGGGTGACTCAGTGATGGTAATACCATTGATTGTTGGGTGGTGGTTGGTGGTTAGATCGTCTCTTACTGAAGATGTTCATTGCCTCGCATTTGTGTGGTGCAAATGTTACTCGCCGCTTTTCAACCCAAGCCTAGATATTGTCCAGATCTTGTTGCTTTTGAACATGGACTATTCAGTATCTGAGGAGTTGAGAATGGTGCTCAATATTGTGCAGTCATCGGTGAACATTTCCACTTTTGACCCTGTGATAGAGGAAGGTCATTGATGAAGCAGCTGAAGGTGGTCGGCCTAGGACACTAACCTGAGAAACTCTTGCAGAGATGTCCTGGACCTGAGTTGGCAGATCCCCAACAACCACAATCATCTTCCTATATGCAAGGTATGACTTCAACCAGTGGAGTGTTTGATTCCTGTTGAAGGAAGCCCTGATTCCTGTTGATTCCAGTTTTGCTAGGGTTCCTTGTTAAATGTGTTAAATGTGATGTCAAGGGATGTCCCTCTCATTTCTCTTCTGAAATTTAGCTCTTTTGTTGATGTTTGAACCAAGCCTGTAATGAGATCAGGAGCTGAGTGGCCAAACCGGGTGTCACTGAGCAGGTGGTGCTGATAGCACTGTTGATGATACCTTCCATCACTTTACTCATGATCAAGAGTAAACCGATGGGGCCACAATCGCCAGATTGGATTTGTCCTGCTTTTTTGTGTACAGGATATAACAGGGCAATTTTCCGCTTTTTCAGGTAGATGCCAGTGTTGTAACTGTACTGGAACAACTTGGTAAGTTCTGGAACACATCTTCAGTACTATTGATAGAATGTTGTCAGGGCCCACAGTCTTTGCAGTATCCAGTGGCTCTAACCGTTTCCTGATATCACATAGAGTGCTTCGAATTGTCTGAAGACTGGTATCTGTGATGCTGGGGACCCCGGAGAAGGCCAAGATGAAGTATCCACTCAGCACTTTTGGCTGAAGATTGCTGCAAATGCTTCAGCCTTATCTTTTGTACTGATGTGTTGGGCTTTTTGATTATTTGAGGATTGGGATATTTGTGGAGCCACCTCCTCTCGTAAGATGTTTAATTGTCCTCTACTATTCACGAATGGAGACGGCATTGTGAGAAAGAGGAGGTACTGTGTAAAAGTACAGATCATCTCCAGCTATTTCGTGGGAAGAGGAGACGCGCTGGGATGACTAAAGAATGGACAAAGCTCGCGATACCATTGTGGGCAGCTTTTTTCAAGCACAGCAGTGAGAGCCATCCATTTACTGCTGAATGCAACAGCTGGACTGATGTCATACAACATATTTTATGATGAGTTCTTTTACAGCCTATATAGTTCAAGGTAATCTGTCCTTTAGGTCATATTATGAGAAGAGAGATTTATAAACTGTTTATTTCTGCGTTATTGTATGTTAGCAGCACTTGCAACATCAGCAAATCCCAGATAATAGTTATTCGGTCATGCAAGCTCGATATCATCTATTGTCTTATGTTTGGTAGTCGTTAACAAAATCCCTGCTTCCAAGCTTCATCTAACTAGCTATCTTAAAGTGCAAAATGTAGTTTTAGCAGGAATATTGAGGCCAGGATCATAAATATTTCCTCCATGCACTAATAATTTTTAACATTCTTCTTGGTTTCTGTCATTGTTAAGAGAACTTAAAATATTGCTTAGATGTTTTCACATTTATAATGGATGTTAAGATGGATGATGAGAGAGTGTAAGAATACATTTGAAAAGCTGAGAAGACAATGTGGACAAATAAAGAAGAACACAGAAAAATAAGAAAAGAAACAAAAGAAAACTGGGGGTAGCTGGAAGATACATGAAGGAGTATTGATATATGAAGAGAGACTGGATCAGTTAGGACTATATTCACTGGAGTTTAGAAGGACTGGGGGGATCTCATAGAAGCCTATAAACTCTAACAAGACTAGATGGGCTTAATGCAGGAAGGATGTTTCCAATGACTGGGGGAGTCCAGAACCAAACATCACAGTTTAAGGATATGGGGTAGGCCATTTAGGATGGAGATAAAGAGAATTAAATATTTTCTTAGAGTCACAGAGATGAACAGCACAGAAATAGACTCTTTGGTCCAGCTTGTCCATGCTGACCAGATATCCTACATAAATCTAGTCCATTTGCCAGCATTTGGCCTGTTCCCCTCTAAACCTTTCCTATTCATATCCCCATCCAGATGCCTTTTAAATGTTGTAATTGTAACAGACTCCACCACTTCCTCTGGCAGCTCATTCCATACATGCACCACCCTCTGCGTGAAAAAGTTATCCTTGGATTCCTCTTAAATCTTTCCACTGTCACCTTAAGCCTATGCCGTCTAGTTTTGGACTTCCGTAGCCTGAGGAAAAGACCTTATTTATTCATCCCATCCATGCCCTCATGATTTTATAAACCCCTATAAGGTCACCCCTCGGCCTTCACACTCCAGGTAAAATAGCTCCAGCCTATTCAGCCTCTCCTTATGGCTCAAACCCTTCAACCCTGGCAACATCCTTATAAGTCTTTTCTGAACCCTTTTCAAGTTTCACAACATCCTTCCTATAGCATGGAGACCAGAATGGCAGACACTGTTTCAAAAGCAGTCTGACTAATGTCCTGTACATTTGCAACATGACCTCCCAACTCCAAGACTCAATGCACTGGCCAATAAAGATAAGCATACCAAATACCTTCTTCACTGCCCTGTCTTCCTGGGACTCCATTTTCAAGAAACTATGAACCTGCCTCCAAGGTCTCTTTGTTCAGCGACAGTTCACAGGACCTTACCATTAAGTATATAAGTCCTATCCTGATCCTGATTTGCCTTTCCAAAATGCAGCACCTCACATTTCTCTAAATTAAACTCCATCTGCCACTCCCTGGTCCATTAGCCCAGCTGATTATCTCGTTGTACTCAAAGATAACCTACTTCACTGTCCGCTGCACCTCTGATTTTAGTGTCATCTGCAAACTTACTAACCAGACCCCCAAATTACTAACCATTCACATCATTTATATAAATGACGAAAAGCAATGGACCCGGCATGATCCTTGTGGCACACCACTGGTCACAGGCCAGTCTGAAAAGCAATCTTCCACCACCATCCACTGTCTTCTACCTTCGAGCCAGTTCTGTGTCCAAATGGCTAGTTCTCCTGTATTCCGTATAATCTTACCTTGCGAACTAGTCTCGCCAGCTTTTCTGTAACTCCAGATTCACGGTAGTCTGATTGATTCGCTACTGTTCTTAGGAATGGCTGAGCAAGCCACTTAGTTCTAGGATATTTGGGTTAGGGAACACATGCAAGTTCTGCCAGCAGTGACAAATTCCCATGAAAGAATGAATAAGAGCAAAGTCAAGTTGGAACAGCTCAAAGCCAGGGCAAAAATGAAACGTTCTACACATTCCTAAAATCAATTCTAAGTCAAATTTATGAAGTTATTTTTAAACATAAAAGTAGCAATTAAAAGAAGATGCTGTTATCTCATTAACCAAATATGTTGGAACATTTCAAGGCTTTGTGCATTCTAAATGATTATGTCTATTGACTTTTGTTCATTCTTTGAATAAATGCCTTGGTATATTTTAGATGTATCAAATAAGATGGGTTGATCTGAGTTTAACATCTTGTCTGAAGAATGATATTCCCCTACTGTTGCACAGAAATAGCAACTCAGATTGTGTGATTGAGCCTTGGAGTGGGATCTGAAACCACAACCTTCCAACACACATAAGAACACTGCCATTGAGTTGAGTTGATACACAAGTATGACGAAAAACTATCAATTGACAGTTCCAATAAATTTTGGTATACCCATCAATATCTCTGGTAATCTGCAGTAGCTTCAGTAACGTGCCACATTTTAGCCCTTTCCTGTCTCTTTTGCATACTTTGTCACTTTGACCAGTTTATCAAACATTGTCTGCTGATCAATGCAAAATGCAAGTGATGAAAGAATAGGGCTTGGTGCATCCTGCTTAGAAAGTGGGCAGATAATCCTTTTATGATCTAACACATCGGTTATAAAAGGTATCTACCAAAAAAAGGTAAACCTTTGTATTGTGAGGTTCCTCATACCATCTTATAAATCCATATAAGCCCTTTAGATATTATTAATCGACCTTTTCATTCCATCATTCATACACTTCGATGAGAGCAGGCGGCTCAGTGTCTCCCCGAGAGCCGACCAAAATGGAGGAGATCGAGACCTTGTAGGGAGTGTGAGTCCAGCATGGCTAAGCACTTAAGAATGACAGTGGAACTATTAACTTGACTTCTTTACAGTCCTTCCTAGTATTAAGTAGAAAAATCATGTTTAACTTCTTTTAACTTTGTTCCTTTATTTTTCTACTTTTGTACCTAACATTTTGTACCTTGGTACCTTCGTACTTAAGTTGGGGTGCTGGGAATGGTGACATTGTACACTTCTGTACTTGAGTACACGTGACAATAAAATCTAACTCTAAGTTTTAGTTGGTTTCGATCCATATTTCCTAATGCCTTTTATTGTTTATCTGCTGCGTTGGAGGTATGTGGTTTAATTTCACTGTGTAGGCAATTTCCTGCCAATTCAATCATGCCTGTCTATTTTACAATTATAAATCCCATTTTTGTTCAATCATCATAATACTCTCAATATTCCAAGGCAAATTTCAATTACATGCTCTTTTGGAATTAACACATCTGTGAGCAATTGACTATTTTAATCATATTATCCTGCTTTATTTTGCCACTATTTTGTTCAGAGTTTGCAATTTATCTGTTGAGTTGTTTGCCAGTTGGTGACGTGCAACTTAAAGGATGTTTTCACTGTTGGCCTAACTAAGATTTATTTTTGGAGCTGAGTGCATTGTCTAAGTCTCAAGTTTTATTGTAGACAAAAATATACAATGTTTTCCAGAAGCATCAAATAAGATCCATTCAATAATAAGAATGAAAAGTGTCAGTGTGCATTCTGTGAGGTGCTTATACACCTTGCTGTGGAATATCTTTCTAAGAAATAAATCTTTATCCTATCTTGGCAATATATGACTCCATAACCATCCATCACTGCTGTCAGAAAAGGATAAGTAAATAAATGCACAACGCTCTAGTTGTTGGTCTTGTTTACAATATATTCATCCCAAGAATACATGAAAAAAAGTGATGCTACATGTAGCTGTTTGTGAATGGCACTTCATCTCAGCTTAAAAGTTATTTATAGTCTCTTGAGCCTTAAATCCTTTTCAAACTGCTTTGAGAAATGTAAAAACACCTTTAAACCATTGAAGACAAAGGTATATCTGGTTAACATCAGAATCAGCACATTGATCTCTAATAATATGTGCATCTAATACTTTAAAGTTTGAAGTTCACTCATTGTTGAGGGACATTCACAGATTCCACAGAAATGAGAATGGTTGATTGTGTCTGCTAATGAAGAGGCTGAGAGGAATGAGGCTATTTTCAGTTCAGCTCCTTCAAGTGCCCCCTTAAGAAGAGTAAAGCACAATACTGACTAATCCTAAAGATGTACGCTTGAACAAACCATTCTTACAACTGAGAACAATGGCATGAAGGTAGTAATAAAGCAAAACTTCTATATGTCAGATCTGTTTTTTTTCCCCTAGTGATGGATTTTTATTCCATGCAAATACTACAATTTATAATACAATTAAAAGCCAACATATGCATTTCAGTTTTAAAATAATGTATGTTTCTCGATCTGTAAAAAAAAATTTTATAAGCTAATTCAAGAGAACAGATCAGCTAAGTGGTGCAAGATATAGACACTTGACAAATTAGATTCAAAAGATATTAGGCCCAAAGAAATATAAACAGTTTTGGATTATCACAAATTAATCTAGCAATTTTCATGATGAACCCAGAATTGCCCTGCAATCATCCCATCCCTCTTTTCATTAACATTTGTAGAATGAATGCCCATGAAATCAAAAAGTTGCATTTATTTTACTTGTTTTTCTTTTCAAATCTGCAGTAACTAACATTTATGTAGCAATTTTATCTGGTGAAGTATTTCAATGCCCTGCATAGGAGTGCTATTAACTAAAAATTAAGCTAAGCTTAAGGTGTTTGGATGGGTGACCAAACCCTCGATTGAAGAACACACCTTAAGAACTGTCTTAAAGAAGAAAAGTAAGATTGAGAGGGAGGTTTAGGGAGGTAATCCCTGAACTGAGGGCCCAAGAATGTAAAGGTATGATGGTCAATAGTGGAGTGATTAAAATCAGAAAATTATGAGACCAGAATTGGAGGAGTAGAAAAATCTAGTACAGTATTGTAAGACAGTGGAGGTAAGGTGAGCCTTCCACAGAGAAATGACATGTTCCAACCTACATGCTGGCCACATGTCTTTTACAGTAAGGCATGTAACTTAAGAGGACAATGAGTACATTTCTTCCACATAATTGAAATTTGTGTTGTGAAAATTGCATAATACAGATTTTTTTTTTGCATCATTTTAAGGATTTCCTAAGTTTTTAACTTCTAGAGAAAGGTTCACACATTGATTGGCTGCCTGCCTTTTCTCATTAGAAGAGCTTGTCAAGATCTGTTGTAGTTTTTTTTCGTACAGTTTCAGAACCTGCGGTTTCTTTTAATTTTATAATTTTTTCCCTACTTTATTATTGCACCTTCAATTGTAATATATGTTTACAAAGTAGTACTAAGAAGATCACGTATGCACAGACTTTGCAAGTCCAAGAGTACTGGATTTATTTTATTCACACCATTGTGATGAGGGACGTATGATATGCACCTCACTTGTGTCACCAGGTTTCTATTTCCTGTAGATTTGTAATGCTCGTATTTCACGCTCAGAAGGAA
This sequence comes from Ginglymostoma cirratum, assembly GCA_024137785.1. Classification (NCBI taxonomy): domain Eukaryota; kingdom Metazoa; phylum Chordata; class Chondrichthyes; order Orectolobiformes; family Ginglymostomatidae; genus Ginglymostoma; species Ginglymostoma cirratum. The sequence goes on along the minus strand of JAHRHZ010000122.1, from coordinate 3,382,775 downwards.
CCTTACCGATTTTAAATTGTCACTTGAATGTGAAACATGCAGAGGTGGAAGTTAATCTGATAATTGTATCATGTGAATACAGACACCAAGGAACATCTGCTTGAACATATTTATTGTTCAGATTAACATTTTATTTAAAGCAGCTTCAATTGCTGTTTGATGTTTTAAATATCTGACAATCCATAGTGTCACATTCTCAGAATATTATACGTGCAGATCAGCTTTGGAATTTTGTTGAGATAATCATCTCTCCTGAATGTTGCCCTTTCAAGTATATGATGTCCAATCATTTGTTGTCCACATGACTTGAAAGAATAACTCTCCTTGCAATTGTGGACAAACTAAAGGTTCATGAGCATTCGAGGTGGTTTTGGTTTCTACTGCTCATGGACCTAACTGCAGAATTTAATTGTAAGCATGATTTGAGCTAATGTGGAATATGTCATCTGCTTGCCAAGCACCTGTAACTGAGAATGTGTTTTCTTCGTGCTATTCTCCAGATATTGAAATGCTACAATAGAATTATTGGCAGGAATGGTGCATGAAGAAGATCCGCTGTCTTTTAGCTTCAGACCTTTCCCATCAGAAATTTCTGAGCTGAGTGAACAACTGTCTTCACAACAGGCTGTCTGAGAGAGATTATGTACTCAGGCTTGAACTGACGACAGCAGCTACTTGCAGTATGCCGCCTCGAAGAGTGTCGTTGTAAAGTGACTCCACACAGTTACTTCACACGAATCTTTTTGTTGTTTTAAACTTTTTGAATAATTTTTCAGCTGATACTGGCATATTTTCAGGGTTCAGGCTATTGATGAAAACTTCAAAACTGTACTCTAGTAATTCAATATTATTGAAGATTCATGGCACTTTGTTCACAGACATTATCTTCTAGAAAGGAAAGCAATAGCAGCTGCTGGTTGTGAAGGAGACTCAGTCTGTAAAGGGAGAGTAATTTCAGAAGATATAAAATAACCTTATAGGATTTTAATCCACGTTACTGAAGTGATAGTGCCAATATTTATAGATAGGCACGCACAGCGCACATTTGTGAAAGAAGCAGTGTCACTTTACAAGTATTGTTATCCTTCAGTAATATCTGATGAAGTATGCACCTTATACAACCACTTTTTCCCTCTTTTTATTGTAATCTAAATACTCAGTTGTTGCTTATTTCTATGCAACAGTACTCCCTATTGCGAGGACCTGGGATAATACTGGTATCCACCCTTCAGTGGTTTCAAATTACATTTCTCCTAAAATTCACATTAATTCATTTCACAAACTTAGACGGTATTTATTCCACGTGTATGAGGACTAACTTCCAGCCTCAATAATCAAATCAGAGTGGATTAATTTAGGATATCTGGTTGGAAAGGACGAGTTGGCCTGAAGGGTGTGTTTCTGTGCTGTATATCTCTATGATTTGATTAAAAAGCTGTTTCTTAGAGTTTCCTATAACATAGTCACAGTAATCCATACTAAGGCAGAAAGCACTGGAGATAACTCAGCAAATCTGAAAGCACCAGTTGGGAGAGAAACACGGTTAACATTTTGACACCAATACGATGATTCTTCAGGCTGAAAGGTAAAGCAGCTCATTTGATTTTCACCATATTCACAAACAGCCAGTCCTTCCACCACATTGCTCAGTAGCAGGAGTGTGTGGCCCTCTATAAGATGCCCTGCAGAAATTCACCAAGGCTCCTACGATAGCATCTTCAAAACCCATCGTCTCTTCCGTTGAGAAGGAAAGGGCAGCAGGTATATGAGAACAGCACCAGCTGCAAGTTTTCCTCCAAGCCACTAACTTGGAAATCTATCACTGTTCCTTCAGTGTGGTTGGATCGAAAGTTGTAGAACTCCCTTTCTCAAGAAGGCAGCTCGCCACCTACTTCTAAAGGGTAATGGGGATGGGCAGTAAATGCTGGCCCAGCCTGTAATGCCGACATCCCATCAATAAGTTTGGAATAAGCAGATAGGGTAGCTCAATTTGTACTAGAGATAAAAGGTACTGCAGATGCTGGAGAATCCAAGATAACAAGCAATTTGTACTAACTGCTACATCCTGGAAGCTGCATTCAACTGTTGTTTTGTACAGTCTCATTTGCAGATACTATCCACTAACGTGTTATATAAATTGCTTTTGGTTTATGTTATGGTTTATTTGCTTTCGTTTGAAGACTCAATATTTCAAAACATGTCAGTGCAAGAGCGACATTAGCCATATACTTGACCAGTGGCTATTTTACTTTTAATGCAGTGTTTTGGGTTCTCTTTCCGCCACGGCAAACATTATCTTTTTGAATTAAATTTGTGTTTTGAGGGATGGCACCAGAAAATAACATTTTGTGATTGAAATAAAAATGCAGATCATTAATCTGCTTCAGAGATAGTAACTTAGAAAAGCAAACTGGAATCTACTCAAAAAGAAGAAATTTGCGGGGCTTTGTGAAAAGAGCAGTAGAGTTGAGTTCATTGGATGAAGAACCAGTACAGGCTTGATACCACCAAATTGGATTCGTCCTGTGCTGAGAAATATAGAGAGTCTGTCCTGCATGTGACTCTGGTCCCATACTCTCCAGCTAACTTCTAATGCTATCAAGTGAATTAAGAATAGGCATTAGGTAATATTTTGCCACTGTTGCCCTGATCTCAAGAACAAATATTAAAAAAAATACATAATCTGGTCATAGTGAGGATGAAAAGCTCATAGGCTGCAATGTTATTTCAAATTTGATGTTTCTTCCATTTATTCACACATGAAAAAGACAATGTTGTCGAGGACAATACTGAGATACAGGCTATTAGACTAGACGGGATTGAGGTTCATAAGGAGGAGGTGTTAGCAATCCTGGAATGTCTGAGAATAGATAAGTCCCCTGGGCCGGATGGGCTCTATCCTAGAATTCTCTGGGAAGCTAGGGAGGAGATTGCAGAGGCTTTGGCTTTGATCTTTTTGTCGTCATTGTCTACAGGAATAGTGCCAGAAGACTGGAGGATAGCAAATGTCCCCTTGTTCAAGAAGGGGAGTAGAGACCACCCTGGTAATTATAGACCAGTGAGCCTTACTTCGGCTGTGGGTAAAGTGTTGGAAAGGATTATAAGAGATAGGATTTATAATCGTCTAGAAAGGAATAATTTGATTAGGGATAGTCAACACAGTTTTTGTGAAGGGTAGGTCGTGCCTCACAAACCTTATTGAGTTCTTTGAGAAGGTGACTAAACAGGTGGATGAGGGTAAAGCGGTTGATGTGGTGTATGTGGATTTCAGTAAAGCATTTGATAAGGTTCCCCACAGTAGGTTATTGCAGAAAATTCGGAGGCATGGGATTGAGGGTGATTTAGCGGTTTGGATCAGAAATTGGCTAGCTGTAAGAAGACAGAGGGTGGTGGTTGATGGGAAATGTTCATCCTGGAGTTCAGTTACTAGTGGTGTACCGCAAGGATCTGTTTTGGGGCCACTGCTGTTTATCATTTTTATAAATGACCTGGATGAGGACGTAGGAGGATGGGTTAGTAAATTTGCGGACGATAATAAAGTCGGTGGAGTTGTGGATAGTGCGGAAGGATGTTGCAGGTTACAGAGGGACATAGGTAAGCTGCAGAGCTGGTCTGAGAGGTGGCAAATGGAGTTTAATGTGGAGAAGTGTGAGATGATTCACTTTGGAAGGAGTAATAGGAATACAGAGTACTGGGCTAATGGTAAGATTCTTGGTAGTGTGGACGAGCAGAGAGATCTCGGTGTCCATGTGCCTAGATCCCTGAAAGTTGCCACCCAGGTTGATAGTGTTGTTAAGAAGGCGTCCGGTGTGTTAGGTTTTATTGGTAGAGGGATTGAGTTTCGGAGCCGTGAGGTCATGTTGCAGCTGTACAAAACTCTGGTGCGGCCGCACTTGGAGTATTGCATGCAGTTCTGGTCACCGCGTTATAAGAAGAATGTGGAAGCATTGGAAAGGGTGCAGAGGAGATTTACCAGGATGTTGCCTGGTATGGAGGGAAGGTCTGATGAGGAAAGGCTGAGGGACTTGAGGCTGTTTTCGTTAGAGAGAAGAAGGTTAAGAGGTGACTTATTAGAGACATACAAGCTGATCAGAGGATTAGATAGGGTGGACAGTGAGAGTCTTTTTCCTCGGATGGTGACGGCTAGCATGAGGGGACATAGCTTTAAATTGAGGGGTGATAGATATAGGACAGATGTCAGAGATAGATTCTTAACTCAGAGAGTAGTCAGGGCACGGAATGCCTTGCCTGCAGCAGTTGTAGACTCGCCAACTTTAAGGGCATTTAAATGGTCGTTGGATAAACATATGGATGACCATGGAATAGTGTAGGTTAGGGATTGGTTTCACAGGTCGGTGCAACATCGGGGGCTGAAGGGCCTGTACTGCGCTGTAACGTTCTATGTTCTATGTTCTAAGTTACAGTCAAACATGATGTAATTCAAGTATGTTTAATCGCCATTTCTTTTTTCTCAAGATCATGTAATGGAAATAAAATCCAGTGGTAAGCTTCGGAATGGCTCAGTTTGTTTGTGTTGCCTTGGTGACTGCAATACAAATGAGATGGTCCCAGGTTCCACAGCCTTGAACCCTTTGTTGTGCAGAAGCTGCTGTTCATGAAAGCCGAAATGAAATTTGTGACACCCATCATCAGTGAGGGAAAGCTCCTGAGCAAATACGGTTTCGAAGCAGAAAGTTGATATTTCAAACTTTTTGTGTTGTGACCCATTGATTCCTGCGCAGGCAACAAGACAACGTTGTTAAGTGTTGAAGAACAGGAGGAAAAGAGAGACAAGAGATCCAAATTTCTAAAATATAGTCATGTTCCTCTGGAATGTAATTTGAGCAGAGCTTCAGAAAGAAGCTTTTGTCGGGGCTTTCAGGATGCCAGTGTTTGCTGTTCCAGCTGCTCCCTTTTGTCTCAATATGAAAGATATCTTTTTCTCACGTGGTACAATTTTAAATTTGCAACGCTGTGTGAATTTGTAATTAAAAACTGATGAAAAGGAACATTTGAATGAGTTCATGATATCCATGAGACTAGCTTATTTGTGCTGGCATAAGTTTTTGATTTATCCACATGATTGCAGTTGCGTGTCAAATGCGTTAGCTTTGTCAACTAATTTATTATAGGTTTTAGTGTATTGGTTGTACCAATAGTTATGGAACTTTTCCCGTTTTCATCTTTTCAAAACAATTATAGCCATTTATGGTAGGATTGCTATTCCCTAATATAGAGCCATTTTGTTTTCAAGGTGGGCAACGATTTGGTTTTGGTTTGAAATCAGAAAATGCTATTTAAAGGAACACTGTCCCAATTTCATCTGAAAAGAAGCATTGATTGTTAGCAAATAAAATATTGCATTTAACTGCCAACAGTTAAGAACACAAAAGTGAAATCCGGTGTCAGTCTTCTTAAATTTTACTTGCTCCTTTTACATATTTTCTCCATTTAATCTGAATGAAATTGTACTAATATGGAATGTTTCCATTTCATTTTCCAATATTGTAGTATGTCTCTGGCAGAAACAATTTGCACATCATTACTTTAAGATGCACACCAATGATATTGAGAATTTATTTAATTTGAAAACATCTCCCGCGATAGTCTTCACATTGGAAGCATTGGATTAAAAAAAAATTCGCAATGGCATTTTCACTATAATCATCTTCAAATTCCATGGGATACATGTCAAAAATGAAGTTTGATATCAAAGAGATATATTTTAATATTAGCAGAGAAGATTATTGAAACAAAAGTGAGGCAAAGGTGGAATTATGTGTTTCTTAATATAGAAAAGCTGAGTTGTATAATCACTAGGTAAGATTGACTTGGGGAGAAGACTGGGATATCTGGGCTTGATGGATTTCTCTTGAATTCCTAAAGTATTAAAATTCTTTAGTAAAAGATTGCATTGTCGGCTTTGTCAAGACGAAATGATTAGGTGGATCTGATGAAGACCAAACAGGCAAGGAATTTCAAGAGACTCCCATGTAAGTCACGGGCATTGAAGTTAATCTGCAGGAAGCAAGTGATGGTAAAGAGTTTGGGACAGGAGTCCGCAACTTTCTCTGTGGTTGCCCATGATGCATATTCCTGATCTCGATTTTTACAGTCCTTTGGAAAGAAATGCTACCCCGTAAGTTCCAAAAAACTCTGGAATGGCAAATCACTTGAGCACTGCCATAATTGCACTGAAATGAAAAGTGTTTGAGCGGGTCCACATTTGTCCTGATTATGCCAGCTGGTAACTTTTGCCGACTGAAAAGCTGTTTTGAGCGGGCTTAATTTTTTTGAAGAAGTCCTTTGAATTTTGTAATCATACTCCTGTATCTTTATTCCTGTCTTTGTTTTTGATACTGTGCTTCTCACTTTATAAGAGATACTGTTACTCTTTCAGTGGAGAAATGATCCTGAGAAAGGTAGAACAGAAATAATTATAAAAAACCTCTACACAAAAGTCTGTCCAGTGGAGCTTTGAACATTTGTTACATCACAGGTTCTTCTTTCAGTTATGAAGTGGTCAGTGAGGATGAAATTAAAGAATAATCACAGAAAGACTTTGTGTAAACTGTTTTGTAAAATCCATATTGTTTATTTCAAGGTAAAAGAGGAATTCTATTCACTGAATTGAATGGGGTTAATGGCAACATTTTTGAATGAACACAGAGTGACTTCACTCACTTGAGTAAAAGCAAAATACTGTGGATGCTGGAAACCTAAAACGAAAAAAGAGAATGCTAAAGAAAGTCGTTTCAGAGATAGTCAGAACTGCAGATGCTGGAGAATCTGAGATAACAAGGTGTAGAGCTGGATGAACACAGCAGGCCAAGCAGCATCAGAGGAGCAGGAAAGCTGAC
>JAHRHZ010000122.1:3357771-3375515 GCA_024137785.1 Ginglymostoma cirratum | reverse complement strand
TTGGCCTGCTGTGTTCATCCAGCTCTACACCTTGTTATCTCTGCTAAAGAAAGTCAACAGGTCAGGTCGCATCAGTGGAGAGAGAGACAATGTTAACATTTCTAGTGTCGAGTGTGACTGTTATTCAGAAGGAAAGTGAAGTCATACTGGACTCAAAATATTAAGTCTGGTTGCCAGACCTGCTGAGTTTCTCCAACGTTTTTTGGCTTCAACTTGCTGTTAAATTGCAAGTTCAAGCTGCCTGTTAGATTGCAGTGAACTTTCCATTGTGTTTTTGCAATAAGTTGAGAGTTATAAGCTGGATTTAAACACTTTGGTATGCATTGCATCGTATCTTTTCATTGTTAGACATGTTATTTTGTTCCACGACTTGTAAAATTTGCAGTCTGATTTGCAAATCAGCAGTCATGCATTGACGAAAACTAAAGTTGTTAACAATCCACATAAAATAACAAGTAAAATTACATGAACACACTCAAAACTATCAAAATAAATACCAAGAATGAAGCATTTATTGCCTGATCTTGAACTATGTGTGCTGAGCTACATTTTCTGCCTCTACCACCTGTAATTAGTTTGGAAAAAGTATGCAAGAGAAGACTGAAATAGTCAACTATTTTTAACCATTTTAAAAAATGTCTTCCTCTTTGGGGTTGTCAATTGCCAACTCAGCAACTTTCATCTGTTCTGTATTAATATGTTTTACAAACCTACCTCATGGTTGCCCTGACTCAAGACCACTTGCACATCAGGTTTCAAAGCCATTTTCCACTAGTTGTTGCATGCCACTACTTCCCACTGACTTTGATAATCTTTCTGCATTTGATTGTAAAGAATCACATGGGGAGACTTCAGTCACAAAAATGCAGCGTTGCTACTTATTGAAATGTTATTTCGTTACTTTGCTGTAGTTGCCCTGTGGACTAAATAATGGCACTCTCCTTATAATTGGCTTTGTGAGTGAAGGAGCGGTAGCCTTGAATGTGCCTAGTAACTGCAGAGATCATGATGGGCAACTTCCAGGGCAGTTCTAAAAAGCGGTCATTGGACTTGAATCATAATTCTGTTTTCTGTCCTCAGATGCTGCCATACTTGCTGGGTTTCTCCGGAATTTCTGTTTTTATGTTGAGAAAGTGGCGTTCTTTTCTGTGATACAAACGTGATGGGCAAGATGAGATTCCTCCTGTGCGGTATTATTCTCTCATTATCTCTGGAGCCATTGTGTTTTGCCAACTCTTTCTTTGCCTTTCCTTCTTCAACAGGGTGTTTGCCGATTGCCAGATGATAGTGATGGTAGTGATTATCCATTCAGGAGAATTGACATTAGGTAAGTTAATTATCTGATGTTTGTATATTCTCAAAGTCACTCAGAATGTTTTTCCCTCAACTGTCACCTATCCGATTAATGTGGTCAGCACCCCAAGATAGCAGTTTGATAACTAAGCTTTATGAAGTAACTCAATGTTGTATGGTCGTTCTTTTTGCTAGCTTTTCTTTTGCACTGAAAAAGTTGTAAGCATTCCACTTTTTCACCTGCTAGTTAGGAACCATGTGCAATATAAACTGACAGCAGGTGCAGAGTGTGGATGTTTGCCAAGGAATAGTGAACTGACTAGTTAATTTGGAAGCCATATTATTCTCCACATAAGGGAAATTATGTTTGTGAGGTGACTTGAAGTTCATTTTCTGCATTAAAATTGTTGCAAGTTGCTGAATAAACCTTCTAAGCAAAAACATATGGTCTGTTTATAATGAGCTATGTATTGTGTCGCTTGAATACTCCAGTACTCTCTTTTTGTTTATTTTCATTTTGTTTAGAACTCCTCAGCTTGGCTGTCTCCCCTCTCTCTTGATCTGTGCCTTTACTTTTTGCCTTCTAAATCCATAGAATTGTGAAAGTTTATCACGTTATTATTTATTAATCTCAAAATGCTATTGAGGCTTTTTGTGATTTTGTTTAGTCTCTAGGAATTGTACAGTTGAACCCCATAAATCATTTTGTTTGGTTGTACCTGTCTGCAAAGTTTTGAACACTGTATTCTCACTCTTTGTTTTTCCTCCCAGAATGTAGTAACTTGCACTTCTCCACGTCAAGTTGTACTGGCCAGCTGTTTACCCATTTCACTAAATTTTGCCATTCCTAAAGCATTTCTTGTGTTTGCAGGTTTTCTACTTTTGTGTTGTTTGTTCCTATTTTCCTGTGCCTCCTTTCCTTAATGGCTGAAGTTGCTGACTCCCTAACAGCTCGTGTTGCTGATAAAAATATATATAAGACAGTGACTTTAGCACAAATTCACCCTTTGCTAAACTGGATTTAAAGGCTTAGTCGAAGGAATGATTTTCAACAAAAGGGCGGAGGCTGAACTTCAGCAGGAAGCTAAGAGATAGGGATACAATCTCATTCCTTTTGCTTCTTGTCTGCACTTACTTCAGAGATGGTTTCCATTAAATTAATCTTATAATTCTAAACTTAAAAAGTCAAATTCTGCCTCGCATAGATTCTTTGCATGGGCTTCAGAAACTTAATGTTGTTGTAGTGTGATTCTGCATTTTGCATTTCAAGGAAGTTGAAATTTAAGTTCTTAATCAATATCCAGCTAACTTGATATGGTACAATTGACCTCAGTGCTTGTAAGGGAAGAGCATTTAAGAGCTGCCTATTCCTGCTGAAGATTACGGATGACAGGAAAAAAGACAGGATCTGGCTGAGTCTTCATGTCCTCCCACATAGCTAATTGTCCTGCTAGTACTAATTATCAAGATTATGTGAACAATGGTTATTTGGATGTGGTTCAAAATAGTTGCTGGGGTCTATGGAATTGTAATCCAGCATTGCCTTCAGAAGTAAAGCGGAGGTTGGTGGGGACACATGGAGAGAATGCAGAAAGGATGCCAAAAGGGAAATTCATAATCCTGTATGAAACCAACATGGAGCTGAATTTATGTGAACCTTATTTTCAGGACTAAGCAAGGTCCTTATTTTGATGCCTATGGCTTTTTGCTCTATGTAATGGATAATTCCCAATTGACAACTGTCAAGGTTGACTTGTAACTAGTACATAGAAAAACGTATAGATATGACGTATTGCTCAATTGTTCCTAATTTGACATCTGATTCTGCTTAGTTTGTGTTTTCAAGTAGCCACTCAAACATGAGATTGATGGTGGTCTTGTAATTGGTGTTTTGTGATGAGCTGAGATGCTTCATGTGGGTGGCCTCCAGGAGGAAACGTAAAATGAAACAATTAGCTTGACATTGCCAGTTAAACTTCAGTTTGTATCAGCTGTGTTGGTGGGGATGCCAGGGCCGTTGGTCACAACAGGTAGCAGGAACAGAAGAGATTTTTTTTGTGGATATTGGATCATTTTCTTATCTCATTAAAATTAGATATCTTACTCCAAATGGGAAGTATACTGGAATTTAAACTCCTATAGCGCTTCAGGTCAGTGGGATCTATAAGACTGAAGGGTTATTAATTGCCACCAAAGTTGCCTTTGTGAGAGTTGCAGGATCAGTGTCCTGGAACTGGAAGTGCAAAGCATTGTAGGGTGCTTAGAGATGCAGCAATCAAGAAGAAGGCAATCACCAGCTTCTCCAGGGCAACCACTGACCGGCAACAAATATCAACCTTGCAACATAATCTGGGGGAAAAAAAAACTTGACCTTTTAACTGTGCTAAATAACAATCTTAATCAATAATTTAGCTGTATAAAGTTTGAGTCACTCAACAATGTTTATACGGAGACCCTTCTAATAGCCATTGAGCAGTGTACAAAGCAAAGTTTCTGTCACATCACCGATTGCTCTCTCATCACTAATTCTGTCTTCTCCGTTACAGTATCTTTTTGTCTGTTTCTGTTGATCTATTTGATACTTTGGTCCTGGCTCTATGATCTTGCCATCAAAGCTGCAAGTGAAAGTATATTGATTTGAACATTGTTTCTCTTCCCCATCTAGTTCTTTTATCATCATTAATTGTCGCAGTTTCTTAGGTTTACTTTTTTTTCTAAACTCTGTACCTTCCTTAGCATCTAAAACCCAAAACTAGCATTGCCTAATTACTCGTCTTCGATTTACCTTGATCTTTCCAAATTCATGAAATGTTGTGAATCTTCACCATGTCTTGGTTTATCAGCTACATTTCTGATAAAAATCTTCTGGATGTTCACATATCCCTTTTGTATTTACTCAGTGGAACTTATTTAGAACCGTTCTGTTTAAGTTTTCTGATTTGCCTGCCTTTTTCCGTTTCTGTCTGATATATTTACAAAATTATCTGGTTAGTATTGGGTAATGTTCTATAATTTTACAAAATAATTTAATAATTGGTAATAGTTAACATCTTTGAGCTGGCTTAGTCTTACTACTCATGACTGTGAATTCAGTCTTTCTTATCTGTGACATTGGCCAGTGGTTATAATACTCCTGAGCAAATCTCTCATTTTTTTTCAAAAATGACTGTGTAGTCTGTGTGGTCTTTGTTTGTTTGTTCATTTTAAAGCCATTGGTTCATGCAAAGTTGAGTTTGGGATGGCAGTTTGTCATTATACAACATTGCATACCCTTCTAAGACACTCGGTTATAAACTTTACTTTGTGTTTTTTAATTGTCTAAGTTTTGTTCATCTTGTTGAAAGGGATCAATGCACATAGGTTAGCAGTGGTTAGTTTCAACTAATCTTCTAAGGATTGAGCTCTTAAAGCTAAAGTATTCTAAAATGTCAGGTGATTGTTGTTCACCAAAGATAGAGGAGTGATCTCCCTGGAAAATGGGTGAAAATCCTGGAATTCCCTCCCTAATAGCATTGTGGGTCAACCTACAGCAGGAGGACTGCAGCGGTTCAAGAAGGTAGCTCACCACCACCTCCTCAAGGGCAACTAGGGATGGGCAAGAAATGCTGGCCAGCCAACGACACCCACATCCCACAACCAAATAGAAAAAAAAAAGTATGCCTCTCTTCCACTGTTTCTGCTTATTCAAAGTGTTGCTTCTTGAATGTGAGCACTTGCAATGTCTAATTGCCTGCTTATTCAATCACAAAGCTCACAGTTTCAGGCATTAAACAATCTCCTAAGTTGACAGTAAGGGAGGAGGAGATAGCACTGCTCATTGTGGCCCTGTCATTGGATGCAACTTGAGACTCATTTCAATGTGCCTCAGTTTCTAGTTTATTTTCATTTGATAATTTTCACAAACTTCTTTTGATAAACGAAACGTACTCCCAATTCTTTTATTATCCTGTTTCCAAAAAGGGACTAGACAGTTTGCCCACTTCTGGCAGAGTTAATCCAATTCCAAAGCAAAGTTAATCTCTTTTTTTAAATGGACAAGAAACTTATAAGTGAGCGACAACTGCCCTGGAGTAACACTGTTGAGTAACCAGAAGTGAACTAAGCAGAGAGATTGAATCGTAATGCATCTTCTGTGGGCCACAAATAACCAGTGATTAGAACGATTTCAGAAATAGAGAAGGTGATTTGAATGATAAAGTAGGACTTCTTAGTGTGCGGATGCTGAGAATGGGTGAGTTTACCCAAATGTGATCTTTTGTTGAATGCGTGTGCAGGATAAACCAAGGAAATGTCAAATGGTCCGGTCTGTGGGGCTGATGTGGATTCTTGTGGTTAAGATATTTCTAATGAACTTGTCTGCAGTACCTGGATTTACTGTCAAATTTCCCCATTCTAATGTAAATTTAACATGTATTTTGCTTTTATGTCTAGGTATTGTTTAATGGTGCACTGCCATGCTTTATTTCCAGTTTTGCGTATCAGCTCAGATTGCTATGTGTTCCTCATTGTGGTTTAGGTTTTGTCTTTGTTTAGCCTAAGCACAGTGGACCTCCCATATTGCCAATCTTGGTTCTTCCGATTCACATCAGGACAGAGTCTCCAATTGAAGCCATCGGCTGACTACTTTTCTCAACCCCAGTACAACTAGCAATTTTCAATTTAAAGTCAATTAAAAAATGACTTGATTTGCATTTTTTTTTAATAAAAAGTGACATTTTGCTCAAATGAAAGTTATGAAAATCTAACCATTATGATTAGAAACATTGCCAATATTTAAGAGACATTCTGCTATTTTATTAAGGGTTCTGTTGAATTATCAATGTGAAGACTGTGACTGATTTAGATTACTCTGCCACTTGATCTAGTAACCTCTTAAATAAAATATGCTTTTTTTGCTTTTGGCCCCTCCATATAGTTTTCAAATCACGTCATACATATTTCTTGGATTTAACCGATTATATATCTATTTAGTTGACCAGTTTAGAGTTGTTAAACGATAATGTAGGCCACAGGAAGTTAAACCTAATTGCCACAGTCTCCGGTACAGGTTAACAAGGCACTCCTGAATTCAATATTAATGTGATGATTTATGCTTAATTTTATGTAATTTTGTTGGAAACCTCTTCTGATTGTAATATGTAAATTCAGAAATAGCGATATATTATGGTGAGTATGAGCGCTGCTCAGTTGAAAACCTCATTATGAAATAGATCATGGGGTGAAACTTACTCCACATCAAGTCCATGATGCTTCCCCTTATTTAGACTTTGTCCTTGATGTATGCATTTCGAATGTATTCTCTTTTCAGACTTGAACATGCATTGTCTATTCCATTTTGGAGCACCCAGTCCATATTTGTAAAAATCACCTGCAGGTGTTACTTACTCTCATTGTATCATTGAAATCAATGATTACGTATCAACAGTTCAGAAATGATGCTGAAGAGGATGCAACTGTGCCTCAGAAGGAACTTTGGGTTGTGTCTGTTTTCAATCTTGAAAGTTGGTTCCAGTTGCTGGTATTTCAAAATTAGACAAATTATGTCTATATCGAGCCTTCCATGTAACTCACTTTGGCCGAGTTTGGGGTTCAAACACTCTGACCACCCAGTATTGTTTTAAGATAACAAGGTGTGGAGCTGGATGAGCACAGCAGGCTAGGCAGCATCAGGGGAGCAGGAAAGCTGACGTTTCGGGTCTGGACCCTTCTTTTCTGTGTTCATCCAGCGCCACACCTTGTTATCCCAGACTCCAGCATCCTACTATCTCTGAGTCAGAATTGTTTTAACTTGTGGCTATTCACTTTGGAATCTCATTGCTGACCATGCATTTCTCCTGTTGCAGGCTAATTCCAAAAGATCAGTATTTCTGCGGTGTGCTTTATTTCACTGGCAGTGATCTTTTTAACAAGAACATGAGGACCCAAGCACTAGAAAAAGGCTTTACATTGAATGAGTACACAATTCGCCCTTTGGGAAGCACAGGTAAGAACTGAATGATATTGGAAACTTAATGTTTTCGCAGAGTTTGCCTGTTTACTAAATCAACCAAATAGATGAAGATTCCTTCTTTATTAACTAGGTTAAATGAAAAGTATGCATCTAGTTTGGAATTAAATCACTAAAATTCTAATACCAGTTGATTACGTTTCAGAAATACTTCAGAATGGAAGAATTTTACTAAATAAATGTTTAAGTTGAACATTGTCACCCTGATGGAATATTTACAACTTCAATTTTTTTTTTCCCCTTCAGAGGATTGAGACTTGTGTATCTGAAGAAAAAGTTAATCAGTGTAGATCCAAATGCATGCACTAGGCTTTACTTTGTTGTTGGAAGCATGGCAAAGAAACATAGTGGAACTCCACATTTCTTTTTCTGTCAAAAAGACTTGGAGCTTTAGAAACTGAGATTCAGTCAAATGGTGTATTTCTTCTTGAGAACTCTTTTTGTGAAGATAATTAATCACAAACTGGAGTAATATAACTTAGTCCTGTTCGTGGCCAATGTACTTTATCCCAGTCTGATAAATAACTGCTCATTGCTACATCCTGCTTTTGTCCCTTGGTAAATTTAACTTCCACACTGCCACTGTCCCTTTTGTTGAGAAAAAGCTGAGAATGCCTCTGTCCAAATCCCACCTGCTCCAAGCATGTCACATTGGTTGAAAAATATAAAATCCAATACAGGAGAGTTCTTGTGGTGCAGTGTTAGTTTTCCTATCGCTAAGCCAGGAGGCCCAGGTACAAGTCCCATCTGCCTCGCATGTGTGCCATGATATCAGATTGGTTTTAAAAAATAGTCTCTAAATCCAACAATGAATTCAGGGAAAGGAATAGAAGTAAATACTGATAAAGTTAGATTAAAAGGAAGTGGGAAGAGGCTTGCATGCTATGCAAATGCTGGCATTACCAAGTGGGCTAAATGTTCTGTTTTGCAGCTGTAGGTGTGACTTTTCTGTTAAGCAGTATATGAAAGTAAGTTGAGTTCAAGTGACTGAAAAAGACAGGATCTTCAATGTTTCTTTGTTCAAGTAAATCTTGAACTCAATAAACTTGTCTTTCTGTGGTTTGTTGTGTTTTTCATTTTGGTGTAAAAGAAGTTTGTATCTTAAGAGTCTATGATTGCTTTACTTTGGCACACTGGATGGTGAGAAATTATCTGTTTTGTAGTTGGTCAGAATTTATAGTGGGTGTCACTGGTGAATTATGCAAATCATCGTCAAATTGCAGGCAGTCAAGCCCATGTTAGCGGTTCAAAAATGTATCTTCGTACATGTGGCAAGAAAAATTCAACTTCTAGCTCATTACTCCTCTAATGTCAGAACTGAATTTTTGAATTGATTACAGGTTATTGACTCTTTCTTCAACCTGTGTACAACATAAAATTTCTCTTTGAAGAGCAATTTGTGGAAATGCCTGGAGTTTGTGATTTTCAGTCATTATAGAACCATAACAGCTAAAGTCTTTGCAGTACTTTACTATCTTTAGAGATCTTAAACAACTCCTGGTGTCACCCTCTGCCCCGTTTCATAACAAGTGAGCCACAATTGCAGTGGGACACAAAATAAGATTGATGGTGGCAATATCCAATTGTACTATTTACTTGTGTGTGTATAGTGGCATTCTCATGGCAGTAGCTCTTAGAATTAGTGGATGTGTAGAATCACAGAACCCCTACAGTGCAGTTAAAGGCCATTCAGCCTATAGGACCTGCACTGACCCTCTGAAGAGCATCCCATCCCCACCCTATCCCCGTAATTCCCACATTACCGCAGTTAATCCACCTAACCTGCTCATCCCTGGACACGATGGGGTAATTTAGCATGGCCAATCCACCTAACCTGCAGATCTTTGGACTGTGGGAGGAAACTGGAACACACAGCTCAAACTCTCACAAACAAGGGAAGAACATGCACACTCCACATAAGGCTGGAATTGTTCCTGGGTTCCTGGTACCATGAGGCAGCAGTGCTAACCACTGTGCGACCGAGTTGTGTTTTGTTTAATTATCAGATTTATGACATAAGGGTGATACAAGCAATGAGTGTGGCACTTGCAACAAATACATGCTTTTAATAAGACTTCAAATTATTTAAAATTTACATTTGTCATTATTGTTGATGGAAAATCAAAACTTTGAATACCTGTAGTATCTTGATCTTAGTCCTACACATTTGACAGTGAAAAGAATCTTCTTTTGACAAAATCAGTTGAAAGCTTTCACATTTACCGATGGCTTATTTTTATTCTAAAAATTTCTATTCAGATCGCAGACCAAAGACAGGTAATGCTGTAATGGCCTCTTTAAATTCTCAATCAAGATGTGAACTCAGAATTCCATGCTTAGATAATTGATGCTCTTGAAACTGAGCCAAGCATTCATAATGACAAAAAGATCGTCTTTCGGGAAATATCAAACACTACCAGCTGTTGCTACTTTTATCTAAACTGTCAGTCCAAACAGTCCACCAGAAAGGTATTTTAGAAACTCTTTCATTGACAGCTACAGCATGTTTTTTTCTTAAAATTGATTGGGCAGAGCATTAAAAAAAAAACTCCAGACCAAGTCGGTGTACTAACCATATTTGCCCTTCAAGTATGTTTACATCTACTCCATCAGTTTGTATTCCTGCAAAGTGGAGATCTGAAGAAGAATTCTATTGGACTCAAAACGTTGACTCTGTTCTTCCCTCCACAGATGCTGCCAGACCTGCTGAGTTTGTCTGCCACTTTCTGATTTAACTTAAGATCTCCAGCACCTGCAATACTTTGCTTTTTACCTGATTCAAATGGCCCTGCTGAGTTTGTGTTTCCTTACTTGTGTGAATCACACCCTGCTTTCTAGCTGTGCAAAAACCTGACCGACCTGTCTACCCTTCATTAGTATGGTTGGCCTGGTCATTGGTATTTTCCAATCAACCTTTATGACACACCTCTGAGGCAGATAAGACTTGAACTGTGACCTCCTGGTTCAGAGGAAGGAACAGTACCAGTACACCACTAGAGACCTCTGGTCTGGTCATTATTTACAGGGTGGGAATATCTTGTACCTTCTTCCTATTCGAATACCTGGTCTTCCCTTGAACCTTGAACAACAAAATCACTGAAGCTTGTTGTGGGGCTGAATTTATGACAGGTCGTGTGATCCTTTTCATTTCTCAATTTCATCTGAGAGAGACAGTGCCAAAACATAAGAATGTTGCGAACCTCACTTGTGACAAGTGGCATAGACCTCTCAAAAGTGGGATTCAGATTCTTCATCTCACAGAAAGGCTGGAGGAAGTTTTGCAGACAGCAGTTGATACTAGATCATTTGTTAATTTGAAACCGCAGTGTGATGTGTGTTTATCAGAGGTATCCAAGGATATGGGGCAATGCTGGGTTTGCGCATTTAGGTCACATCAGCTATCATCTCATTGAATATCAGCAGAACAGATTCAAGGACCTAAATGACCAACTCCTATTCCAACGATCCGACTCCTGCTGAGAAATACAGGAAGTCAGAATTAAGTACACTTTCGCAGTGAAATGTTGGCTGTCATAATCTTGCACAAGCTACTCCATACTGCCTTGAGCTTTCATTAAGAACTATCTCATTTGTTATTTAATATTTCTGTTTTTGATAACTTAGTGTGCATGATAAAAGGTAGACCTATCTTTCAAAATTGCAGTACCACAAAAACAGCTTGCCATGGAAATACATCTAAGACCTTAATTAGACTGTTTCCGTGGTTTTCTAGAGTTAGAATATTAATCGCTGCTTTTATTCACAACATGTTAGGCAATTTTAGTTTTGCTTTCCTGCCGAAAAAGGATTGAGCTAATTCATGAAAATGCGTTAAGCGTCTCAGAATTCTACCTCTGGTACCTCATACGGCAATTATATTTAACAGATAAATCAGAAAATTAAGTGTCACACGCCAACAGTTTGCAAGTGTTCAACAAAATGAGAAACAAGCAGGCAGAGTGAAGAAATTGTTTCCAGTATAGACTGCAAAATGAGCAGAAAGTGAGAGTAGAATGTTTGACCATACGTTTATTGCTGATGTTAAGTCATTGGACTTCAGGTGGTAGTTCAGAAGACTGCAATTGTGAAAAGGTAGATTTGAGAAATTTTTGTAAATTTGGGGAGGCTGAAGGGGTTAAAAAAAATTAAATAATCAGCTGTGAGGACTCACTGTTCCTGCCTGGTACTCAAGTGGGTGGTTTCCCTGACCCAAGAAATCACAGATTCTTTATTATTCTTTTATTCAAATAAATCTTGTCGTGAATGCTTTAAACTTGTTTTACTGCACTGTGGTCAGAAGTCACATGACACCAGGTTATAGCCCAACAGGTTATGATTTCAGATAAACCTGTTGGACTATAACCTAGCATCATGACACTTCTGACTTTGTCCACCCTAGTCTGGCACATCCGCATGAATTTTGTACTGTGTTATGTTTTTGATAATGGTGTAAACATTCTGAAATGAGGAGTAAGAAATTACCAGTTTTATAGTGGTCATATTGGTGCCATATTTCAAGTTTTTACGTAATTACAAAGAGTCAAGATCATGCTGAAATTTCTAAAATTTATCCTCATATATAAATCAATTCCTTGTCAACCACTTTTCCAGTGTCAAGTTAGAGTCGAGCTTCCAATGTTGCACTGATGACGGGTTTTGAAATCTGTCTTCAACCTCACTTGTGAGGTTTTCGGAAAAATGTGCGGCATCGAAGAACTGTTCTTTGAAGAGAAAATTGAGGAAGATAGTGGTTCACAGCCACTATAAAGCTTAAGCCTATCCAGAACCTTGACATTAGACTTCTATCGGATTTCAGTTGGCTCGATGGTGAGGGTGTTAGTGGTGACAGGCACACCCTGACCTGGCTGAGTTTAGACTCGGGGCCTGCAATGTTGTAGTGAACCCTTGGCATAAGCTGTGTTTCAGCAACACAGACATAATCACAATGATACCGAGAGAAGAGAAGAGCACAAGAAACATGCAAGCGAGATTAGGAGTTTATTTCAGGTTTTTACTTTTAAGTTGGCATTTTAAAAAAAAGCAAAAACTATCTGAGTATCTATTTGTAACAAAAATAACATCTCGCTGACATTAATAAACCAGTTGACTGTGACTGGGCTATAGGAAACTTTGGAGTAGATTTTGAGCTTTCTTAAATTTGGTGAGACAGAGAAACTAGAAATTGTAGATGATAATTGTGAAGGCTCATTCATCCTGATTAGTAGTTATGCTGGCATCACAGGCAGGTGAAATAATTTTCTACCAATTTACAACAGGTGTACAATATCCTAACTTTGGGAAACCACCGATGCTACCAGCAAGGATCTGCAAGTATTGTAAGAATAAATGGACTTCTCTTTTTTGGTCCTTTTCACAATTCAGCACGTATACATATCTTTGCTTCCAGATTTGATTGCTTTTTGGATGCAGATGTGCTCCAACAACTGCCAAAAATTTGAAAGTCTCCATAGTCAAACTGTGAATAATTACCTTTTGTGTGAAAAATGTCAGAGATTTGTGCCAAAGATTGGAGGTAGAATCGCAAAGAGGTATGGAACTCTTGTACTGCAGATGCATGCTGAGCTGTATCCAGACGATGATGCAGTTTTATTTAAAAACCGAAAGAACTGCGGATGCTGTAAATCAGGAACAAAAACAAAGTCGCTGGAAAAGCCTAGCAGGTCTGGCAGCATCTGTGAAGGAAAAAACAGAGTTAACGTTTCGGGTCCGGTGACCCTTCCTCTGTTTTTACCTTCACAGATGCTGCCAGACCTGTTGGGATTTTCCAGCAACTTTGTTTTTGATGTAGTTTTATTTACCCATGATTGATATGTCAGGTTTCCAGAACCTTATCATCTCTGAAACACACCAGTTTAAGATACAGTTTTGAGAAAGTGTTTCTTTCTGAGCTCATAGCTTTTTGGTTTCAACAAAAACAGAAACACTCAGTTCACAACTGCTCACTAATTTATAATTGCTTTCAATCAAAAGACTTTTCTGAATAGATAAATTAGGTAGTTGCTAAAAAGGCCTTTCAGGACCTTCTGCCCAAACTTGATTTTAAATATACCAGAATGTTGTCAAAATATTGCACTGTTTTACCTTTTATGCACGCATGGTGAATAAAGATCATAAATAAATAGTTTTCCTCACTATTTTCAGACTTTGTTAAAATAATGGTTAAAATATTTTATAATTGAGTGAAGAGCTCTGAAATTTATTAACCGTGGCTTGGCCAATGGTATTCTTAAACTGAATTCAAGAAGTGGAAAGCCTCTTAATATTCATGCATTTTCCCATTTGCTTCCCTATAGGAAGAACTAATATTGCGTTGCTACCTGAGAATTTTCTTCGGTGTATTTTTGTCAGTGGAATCATATGTTAACAAGAATTTCAGCCTTCAGCAGAGCAGGAAAAAAGTCATGTTTTGCAGAAAAGTGCTCCATGCAGATTAGGTTTTGAACTCTGAAATATCCTTCAATACGTGATGAAAATTATTCCTCCAAGTGAAAGTAGCAGGGTTCTAGTGGAGAAATATATACTTGTTTCTCGGAAAAGATATGATGCACACCTGGGGCAAATGCAGGTGGGAATTACAGAATGAGCTTCCCAAGTATCATTGCAAAAGCAGTTAAAATTATAGTTTGCCACTAATTGGCTAATGATGTGAAAGACTGTCTGTTTCCCCGAAGGGATTCATAAGTATTGCAGGTGTTGTATTAAACAATGTCAAAACATCAATAAACTTGTTAACTAATTTATGTCATGTTTTAACAGAATGTAATAAATTCATGTACATAATTTAAGAAATTTAAACCAACCTTTTCGGTATCTTATCAAAAATATCAGCCCCATTGTATGAAAATTATTTCCACTGGTTTCTGATACTTCTTAAATGTTGAAATTGAGCCTGAATGTCCTTAATTGTATTGCTATATTTTGCAAGCATATGACGCAAGATACAAAGCATTGCTTACCCAATCACAGTTTCTTATTTTGCCTCCTCTTGTTTTTGTCTCCAGTGGGTCTAGCTGTTTTTCTGTCACAACTTTTTGTCTTCATTGGTTAATGTGTAGTATTGCGGTCAATGATTCTCTCACTTTTCTCGACTTCTATGTCAATCCTCACTCCATTGACCTGGACACTCCTCATCTACCCTACATTCTCACTTATCACCATTTCTTAACCTAACACATAGTTGCGATCATCTCACAACTTATTTCCATCAATTCATGCTTTCCTTCTACATTCCAAGTCTTGAACATAGGGTAGGTAAGGAAAATTTTCCTAACACAGAGATCTTTTGAGGCCAGTTGCCTGCTGCAAAGATAACTTGAAGAAGCTGGAACTTCGTCCTGGAGAGAAGTCTGAGAGGAGATTTGATATAGTTTTGTTAGAATTTTTCAATGTTGAGAGTGAACTGAATAGAGTAAACTGATGTGCAAAAGAAGCAAGGGTGATATTAAAACAAATGTTTTAACTCAGCAAGTAGTTAGGAGATGGGCTGCACTGCTTGGAAGTGTGGTTGGAGGCAGATTCAATTGAGACAGTCAGGAAGGCTTTCGATGATTATTTGGATTGAAATGGTGTGTTGGGATGTGGGGAAAAGACAGTATTGGTAATGATGGTATCACTTGGTAAAGATGCCCATTTGAAAAGCTGGTTCATACACGACAGGCCGAACAGTCACCTCTTGCGTCAAACAATTGTGTCATAGCAATTCTGTGAATGATTTCCACTTCTTCTACTTTATCCAACTTCAAAATTGTCTGGCACAGAGTCTTGCAGGAGAGGAGTACATTTTTTGGATTTTGATGTGGCAGTCATCTGACCAAATCACAGGCATGATTTTGTCTCTGGAGTTCTGCATCTGGAGGACTCAATCTTAAAATTTACCCCTCATACTCATAAATAGCTGATCATCTCTGTGAAATTCAGGCAAATAGTAGAAGTGTTGCTTTGTCCTGCCTCTATTTTACTTTTTTAAAATGTTGTTTTCTTAGTTTCCTTACTTTTGTCCAGTAAGCACTGTGTTGCCAGGACTTCTCAAAGATGCTAGCTTAGCTTGAAGCATCTAGCCCTGTGATCGTATCAGTTGAGCTTAAAAGTTCCTTGAATGTGTGAACAAGGAGCAAGAAGAGGCTACTGGATCCTCCCATCTGCTCTGCTATTATATAAGATCATGGCTAATTTGATTTTAACCTCAACTCTACATTCCTGCATATCCCTGATAATCTTTCCTCCCCTTGGTAATAAAAATTCTCACCATCTCTTGTTTAAACATATTTAAAAATTCTGCATCCACTGCGTTTGGAGGAAGGAAATTCCTAAGACTCTCAATCCTCTGAGAGAAAAGTGTTTCCTCATCTCTGTTTTGGGCAGAAAGCAGGAAAGTGAAGTTGGGGATTATCAGATCAGTCATGGTCTCATTGAATGGCAAAGCAGAGTCAGTGAGCTGAATGGCCTACTTCTACTGTGTCTTATGGTCTTAATTGAGGTAACTCTTATTTTCAAACTGTGATCTCGAGTTCTAGATTCTCCCACAAGAGGAAACATCCTCTCAAAATTCATAACTTCACCGGAGTGGGTACCCAGTCACTAAGTCATCCTTTATTTACACAGGAGAGTCCTTGACACTGATCCAGCTTCCCCAGAGCCACCTCTCAGAATGAACAGAACCTCTGTCTCTTCTGTTCTTATCTGTCAGCCCGGGTTCCCTGATTGGACCAGATTAACAGCCCCAATCAGGGAACTGATATTCTCTGAGGTCTACCTGGCTGACCTCATTACAATCACCAAACCCTCAAGCTTTTTATGTTTCATTTAAGTCACCTCTGAATCTTCTGCATTCCAGAGGATACAGGCCAAATCTGTCTGGTCTTTCCCTATAAGGCCATCTACTCTTTACAGGTTTTAATCCAGTAAACCTCTAAACTGCTTCCAACACATTGCCATCCTTCGCTAAGAGACCAGTACTATACACACTACTTCAAATGTGGTCTCCCCAGTGCATTGTTTAAGTGAAGCATAATCTCCCTACTCTTGAATTCAATTTCCTCATCAAACAATATAACATTCTATTAGCTTTCCTGATTCCTTACTTTACCAGTACACAAACCTTCTGTGGTTCATACATTAGGACACCCAGATTTCTCTGCATCTCAATTCACCTTGGAACATGTTTCTGCTGTCAGCTGAATTGGTGATGGTGTACAATTCTGGTGCTTAAAATGGACTCAAAATACTGTGTCAGAATGAATTAGATGTCCTGTTTGAGCCTTCCATGTTTTTCATTCTTCAACCAATTCCATGGTTCTGTGTAAGAGTAATGAATCATACTTTAGTTGTAATGGGGAGGGCCAGGAGTTGGCTGTCGTGATGGGAGCATTTTGAAACACTTTTAAAGGATGTGAAAGTAATCCAGCCAAATTTAGTTCCCACTAACTATATAGCTGGGGTTCTCCAACAAGATTTTGGGACTGCAAGCTCTGAGGCAGCAAAGGCTGCCACAATACTTGGACTAGAGACCCATGTTAGCGATTGGGTGCTTTTCTGATGGTGGGCGTGATATAACAGAAAGATCTTTTGAGCCCTGATGCCTGAAGCAAAAAAATCTCTGCAGTTTAAAAATTCCCACCCTGTTCAACCTTTCTCCTGGGTGAAGTCCACCCCAACCTCCTCTTGTTCTATCCTGCAAAAAGCACAATGTCTGAACGTGTTTTTATTCTCACCCAATGTTCACAGTTTCCCAAAAGGCTTATTGAGCAACTTTCGCAATGGAAAATGGTGTGTTGTACTTTACTCAAAAAAAAAAGGCAAAATCATGCAGCTGCTGGAGGACTGAATTGAAATCATAAATTGCTGGAGAAACTTAGCAGATCTGGCAGCATTTGTGGAAACAAACAGTTAACATTTCGAGTCCAGTATGACACTTTTTCAAATGTTACATCTCTCCTCAGCTGCTGCCAAACCCACTGATCTTCTCCAGCAATTCTGTTTTTTTTCTATAAAGTCTAGCCTTGCAGGGTCATTTGAAGCAGCTCTAACTGTTGCTTTGGCTGGAATGTACCAGAGGCTGATCAAATTGGGAATTGAACTGGACGTCTAGTAGCCCCCCTTTGGCTGTTACGTTATCACACTGAGCAATTAGAGCAGCTCTATGACACATCATTCAGGTTATTTTTAAGCTGTGACGGAGTATCAACAAAACTTTCTTGCTTGTTTTTTAAGCCTTGACAGATTCCTAGCTGTGATTTGATTTTGCAGCAATGTATAATTCCTGAGTGGAGGATTGAGCCTGCTGTTCCTAAACTGAGTTCTTGATGAAGAGTGTGAGATAACAAGCATGGGGCTGGATGAACACAGCAGGTCAAGCAGCATCATAGGAGCAGGAAAACTTGACGTTTCGGGCCTAAACCCTTCATCAGAAATTTCTGATGAAGGG